>PVJL010005033.1:0-48846 GCA_004026885.1 Lyroderma lyra
TTATTCTTTTTATGTAGTATTGCTTTGGCAATTCGAGGTCTTTTATGGTTCCATATAAATGTAATAATTCTTTTATCTATTTCACGAAAGTATGATTGTGGGATTTTGATGGGTATTGCATTAAAGCTTAACATCTTTACTACTAAGCATGTGTACTGTCACATTAATCATTCACTGTGTTGGCTACACTTGACTTTTCCAAAATCAGTCTCACCCTCAAAGGCAGAAAGATACACTGACCCTGACAACCATTCAAAAGAAGTTGCCAAAGTATGTTTATGTTTTTAATCTCATTTTCGTTATCCCTGTAATCTGGATTAAATAACCTGACACATTTGTTTCTGTCCATTAAGTTTGTAAAAAAATATGCTTGACCAACTTGGGGTTGGTTTGTTCGTTTTGGTTTTGGTGACCATTGCAGTGAGGCTAAGATCAATTGTCAGTGAGAAGATTTATGAACTTCGAATTGATGTAATCACAGGATCGAGAAGCAACTGTGTGAGGAAAGCTAAGCCGGAGAAAAAGATCCCACGGAAGTGAGTAAGTGGTCACAGGTTGACGTCATCGACATTCAACCATTGATTTGTTTTGCTTTTGTGTGTATACCAAGGTTCCTTTAGGGATTTTTCCTAGGAGGTAATAATCTGACACTACTCTTTATCAGGGCTTTGGGTCGCTTTGAAGTCCCCATTTCACTTTTGCCTCAAAAATTGATGAATGCCGCTTGACACAACATTTTTTTTGTATATAGTGCTATTTTCTTTATCAAAGTTATTATTTTTCCAGAAATTAAATGTCCCAAATAATTTAAAATGTGCTTAGATATTTTAAGCTTATAAAATTGAAAATGCAAATTAGTCAACTGACATTACACAAGTCCCCTCAGCATAAGAGCAGAAAAATTATTTCAGAAATCTGAAAATAGCACAGAGGTGCATAAGAGCTAAGATTCTGAGGTGGAATTAATTTTTAATCTAAAAGCATCAATTACACCCTATTTATTTGTCCTCTGTGGTGCCAAAGCTTAGGGAATTTGGAATAGATTTGCCCCATATTATGGAATTATATAATGTTGCAACGAGACTAATTGCTAAAGCAATGGAGTCCACATTTCTCCTGAGGCAGATGGAGGCCGGAAACCAAAGTGAAGGTATGATTTTTCCAAAGTCACACCTTGGGACAGGTGGTTTTAGAGGCTCATCGCCTGACTTCCTTTACTCACTTAGACAGTGGGGTAATTCTGTGTTCTGGTCCACGTGGCATCTGTTCTTCTGGTTCGGCTTCTTGGACCACAGGTGCTGAAGCGGCTAAAAACTACATTTCCCAAGCTCCCTTTCAGCCAGGATTCCACACGTGACCTGGTGACAGAAAAGAGCTGCTGGATTGCAAATCGTACTCCCGCTTCAGGATGCTCGAGCAGAGTTGGAGCTTTAGTCAAACTTTCTGAAATATCCACAAATGTCCCCAAGTATGCCATACCTGGTTGTTTGTTGTATAACCTGAACTTTATAGGCTGTGGCTGCAATAAAGAGTGGGGGCTCAGGACATGACCTTTGGGGTGCTAGGTGATGAGCAAAGTGTTTAGGCTCAGGGATCCTAAACCCTGTGGCTTCCCTCTGCTGACATGGTCTGTGTTCCCTTTGGCTTCTTTTCATTTCTTGTGACCAAAACACACCCAGTGCACGTGACTGGGGACATCAGAAGCTGCCTCTGAGGCCTCTGTGACGCGGTTGCCTTGGATGCTCTCTCTTCCGGATCCTTTCTTAAGGCCGAGTAAACGTTGTGCTGGCTAAACCTATTGTGCCTTGAAAATATGAATGACAAGCCAAACTGGAGACCCACTTTGGTGACTTTGCACTGAGGATCTGACAAGACCCACTTCGAAGTTTCTAATAGCACAACGGCAGAAACATCTGGTTTTCCTGGGGAATGCCAGTGTCTTTCTACCACCCAGACGGTAGCGTTGCAGTGCAAGGAGCAAACAAGCTACAGCAGCAGGGACTTTTCCATTATAACTAACTCAGTTCTGATAGGACACGTTTCCTGACCCTTTGCTCCCGTCTGTGGACATTCTGTGGGCCAACCAAACCCTTTAATATGCATATTTCCACTAGGTAGAGGGGATTATTTTTCACCATGAAGAACCCTGATGAATAGAATTGGGGCTTTTTTTCTTTTGCATTGAAGGGATTGTGCTGAGCAGTTTACTTCCGTTTGGCTTTAATCTGTGTAAAACCCTGATCTGAGTTTCAGCCGTCCCACCTACACTCTGATGGGCAAGGTCTGTTCCTGCCGACCGCTGCCTAAAATTCAGAAGCCCCACATTGTGGCCCATTCCTTGACCACCCCATCTAGGTTTTCCTGTCTATTGGTCAGACAGACAATCACTTGAAGAGGAAGGAAAACTGGACCCATGGTTAACTCTGCTTGGGGGTCGCCAATGCTATGAAAGTTTGATATAATTTGGGAGGCCTTTTTGGACTCATGAGCACTCAAACAGCCAAGGATAAGCAAGTTTTAGAACAAGATGCTTAACCGACAGCCTGGTTTGCTCACACACAGAGGAGGCAGGAAAACCAGAGCAATGGGCCTGGTCCCCATCCACCTTTTCCAGGAAAATAAAATGCGTCAGTCTTGTCCACCTCCACCCATTGCAGCCGTTTCAATAGTTAATGGAACAGTTGGGCAAAACGTGTTCATCGGCCATCTAATAGGTATTGGAACATTGTGGAAGCTGCAAAGAGAAGCCAAAATGAGAAAAGACACAATTTTTGCTTCTAGGGAGCTTATGGATAAGAAGAAAAGTCAATCTCTCTTGATGCATTTAGGCCAGTGGTTTTCAGCCTTCCTAGTGCCACGACCCTTTAATACAGCTCCTCATGGTGTGGTGACCCCCATAGAATTATTGAAAGCATTATGAAGAAGCATTGCTACTTCCTAACTGTCATGTTGCTACTGTTATGAATCGTCATGTAAGTATCTGATATGTGTTTTCCGATGGTCTTAGGTGACCCCTGTGAAAGGGTCGTTCGACCCCCAAAGGGGTCGCGCCCCACAGGTTGAGAACCGCTGGTTTAGGCAATGTGAGAGGAATTCCCCGGAGGGAGGTAGAGATTGATATGGACACTGATGGAGTCGGAGAGAGGGGAATGGGTTGGTCCGGGGAAGGTAGAGACCCTGAAGCTTGGAGGTCTCCAAGCATGAAGAGCCATCATTCAAGAGAAGGAAGGGAGAAGGCTGGCTAAGCCAGGAAGAAATGGGCCAAACAAAGGAAGAGGAAATGAGAACAGAGAGGGAACTGCCAGTGAGCGCGCTGACTTGCTCAACAGGAGATGGTTACGTGCCAAAGCAGAAGATCAGTTCCTTTGGAGCATAAAAGAGGGGCCTTAGGCGGAGTCCTAAATCTTGAGTTCCACCATTGCTCTGCCTGTCCTCAAAGGGAGAGAGGCCACAGCGCTGCAGGTTTAAGTCTCCTTATCACTGTGCCGCAGCCTCCAGTGCATCTCTGAACTTAGGACTCGCCTGGTGTGGCCTCAGATATACAAGGGCTGTCCAGGAAAAACCCAGTCATGAATGCCTCTATTGTTCATACTATATGGCTGGATACTTTCTGGACAGCCCTCGTATAAGTACAGTCTATAAGCCCTCGAATGGAGAAGGTGAATGCTGACTATTTCAGATTCTGCCATTTGTGTATATAAGAATGTTTCCATCCATTTGCTCCTTTATTCAATAAGTTCTAAGTACCCAGTAATAGCTAATGATTAATTATAACCGAGCACTTGCACACGTCTGGCTGAACGCATCCCTGTTTGTGGCAGGGGGAGAGCATTGCCTCCCATTGTTCTCACTGATAGAACCCCCTCTGTGCTGGGGGTGACAATGGGTCCAGCCCAAAGACTGTCTCCAGCCTCCTTTGCAGACGCAGGTGTGGACACACTTCTGGCCCAGCACCATTCGACACAGGACTTCCGGGAAAGCTCCTTGGAAGGGAGCTGGACTCAGCCCGTGGCCCTGTCCTCCCTGCTGCCTGGGACAGGAGCGTTTTAGTGGAGCCTCTCCCGCCTTACGTGGCAGGAGGCACGCTCCACGCCCCGCTGCAGGAGGATCAGGAAGCCGCAGTCAGCCTGCATTTTTATGACAATGCAACAGAGTCACGCAAGGCCTTTATTGCTCCTCCCTCTCCTCTTGTTACACAAGATAAACACGAGGGCTGTCCGGAAAGTATCCAGCCATGTAATCTGCAAAACAGAGGCGTTCATGGCTGGATTTTTTTTCTGGGGAGCCCTCGTACACGCGTCTGCTTGCTTTGTTTAAGCTGATCTCCATCCCTCACTGACACAACACATGATCTCACGTGGTCCTCGTATATTAGAGCAGGAAGAAGAACTTACCAACACACAAGCAAATGACCACAAACCCTACCACCTGACAGTGCTCATTCACAGGGTCCAAGGAAGAAGGAAAAACAGTGTCGACTTGTCTCCCTCCCTCACTTATGGGTCCATGCTAGCTTACTTGCATGCACAACGTAGATCCCACCTTTTTCTTGTCTCCCTCGCTGGTGTCGTCTCCGTCCTTTAGTCTCTTGTCTCTCCCCACCCCCACGCCGCCACCCCCGAGTTCCACTTGTTCTCCAGCTCTGGCCCCAGTGGACAGTCACACGGACTCTCTGCTTTGCCTCTGGCAGAGCTGGATGGGAGTGGGAGGAAGAAGTAGGGCCAGGGTCTGGGGGCAAACTGGGGTGAGGATCGGCGCCTGCATGCAGGGGAGAAAGCTAAACACAGTACAGAGGAAACAGGATGGGGCGGGAACTGTTCAGAGGGGAAAGATTAACACGGCAGAAGTAGGGAAACAATCTGAAAACAAAGGAGAAGGGCTGGAGCCTAGTCCTGAGACTCCGAATGAGGAAGGGTCGGGCTGGAGGAAGAAATCAGTCCTTCGCGGGTCTGTCTAAGGATAAACATGTCAAGACACATTCTTGGCTGACCCCTTTTAGTCTGATCTGTTGCATTCTCTGTCCAGCAGACCGCAGGTCCCCTGGCACGCGCCTAGTCTAGCGTGGGCCAGGCCTGTGAGGAGGTGGGATGTGCACTCCTTTGAGGGAGTTACTGTTATCGTTATCATTCCCACTTACCTATGAAAAAACGGATACTCAGGAATTTAACCCATTTCCCGTTTAGAAAAAAAATGCATCTCACTGCCACATTCATTTCATTTTACATAAACACACTCTCTGAGGCAGCAAATCTGACTGGTTTTTCCATGTGAAAATAGAAAAATCTGTTCGTGGAGTGCTCAACAGAACTTGTTTCTAATCCTATTGTAAAGAAATGTTTATAATGATCAGTATTTAATAATTTTTTCACACATGGGAATGCTACATTTTCTAGGATTCGACCTTTTCAGTGATCGAGAATTACCGTATTTTGTGAATGGAAATTCTGCTACTAAAAACAGAACGCTATGAATGAAAGTGAGATATTTCCTGGCAGACTTTGGGGGTAAGGTTAGGACTATAATCTGCAAGTTATCTCAGGGTATATGCAGCCACAAGTACTGCCAGCAAGTATTCTTGGGGCAAATGGGAAATGGGTTAAATAATTTGCCAAAGATCACAAAAGCTGGTCACAGGCAAAGGGGGAACTCAAATGTGGATACCCCTTCCTGCTTCGTTAACGTCTGATACCCTGTGAGGACGGGAGGACACAAGACGGAGTGAAAAATACGAGGGCTATCTGAAAAATCCAGCTATAAATGCCTCTATTTTTCATGTTACACGGCTAGATACTTTCTGACAGCCCTGGTGGTCTTTGCTTTAGGGGAATTCCAGTCGGTCTGGGAGCCTGACATAAAATAAACACAAGTAAATAATGCTCAGGGAGCACAGAGGGAGAAACTGTCTGCTAGGCAGCAGTTTGTAGAAAAGTCTTCTGTGGGCTATGCCACAGTCTCAGTAAAATCACCCTCCACACGTCTTGCTTGATCCATTCCTTAGGGTTTAATCGAAAACTGGTGCTTTCTGACAAGTTTTAACTTCCTTAACTTATTTATCTCCAACACCTCAGCAACTATGCACTGAATACTTCCTATGGTCAGAAAGCCTTGTGCTCCATGCTTCTCCAAGGAGTTAACAAATGGATGAAGAATAGCCTGGCCTTTAAGAAGCTTACAATTTGGGAAGAAATAAGAAATATTTAAAAATTATAATAAGTGAAAATCATAACCTAGAAAGTTCTGTAAGTGAATCAAAGGTGAAAGACAGTAGGAATACCAATGTGCCTTGATCTGTGATGTTTGATCTCCTTTATAGATTGTAGCATTCATTCACTTACTATAGGACATTTATTGAGTCTTTACTGCAAACCCAGGACCATGTTAGGCTCTAGTAATTCAACAAAGAGCAAGACACAGCTTTTGCCCTGGGAGTTGCCTATGGACCAGGCATTCTCAGGAGGAAGGTTGGGGTGATATCACCCATGAGGGGGTGAAAATTGGTTCTGGGAGGGTGAAAAAAATCTTACTTTTTAAAACATATAAGGCACAGATGTGCATGCAGGACATAAGCAGATTTGCAATATAGATGTATTGTTTGAATTTCATGGTCAGGGATAGTAATTAGGACCAAAATGTCTAGAAAGGCTTGTTAGAGGAGTGATAATAAAAAAACAGTTGAGAAACACTGATATAGACAATTTAACAAGCAATTCAACACAGTGTGATACATGCTGTGACATAGATAAGCCAAATGCACCATGAGAGCACCAAAAGGGACACCTAACCTGGGCCACAGGGAGACAGGAAGCCTGCCCCGGAGGCAACAGGGAAAGGCTAACAAGGCATCCCAGAGAGATTCGGAGCATTGCTTGTTAGGTCTCAGGGCTGAGAAAGCAAACGTGCCGTATTAATGCCACATAATCTCGACATGAGGTTCACGAACTTCAACCAAAAGTTAAAGCAGTACAAGTGGCTCTTTTACCAGGCCTTATGACTCAGCAGAGTCAATGTGACTCAGGATGTCCATGACAAACAAGGGTGACATGTGAGCCTCCAGGAAGCCACATTGGGAGGACAGCACAGAGCTAGAGGGTTTTGAAGCAAGCTCATACCCCTTTCCACAACAGAAACCTGTCCTTCTGAGAACGTCTTTGACTTGCTAGGAGGTACTGATAAAGATTAAATGCCTAACTGTGAGATGCCGGAGGACCGTGCGACCTGAGCCGCCCATACAAACTGGGTGCTAACTGACTCAGTGAGCCCGGAGTTGAGCGTATGGCTCGGGCTCCTCTGAGACCTGCTTTGGCTGCCTTGCCCCTTTTCCCTTGGTCCACACTTAGGGCCCCACAGGAGTGCCTATGACCAGTTGATTGAGGAGGAAAAAACTCAGTACAGTTGTACCTGGTTCACAATTGTTTCTGCACAATATCCTGGCATCAGACAGAAGTGAATGGCTGTGGCATGACCGTCCTTATCAGGGATGGCAAGGTAAGGTGGCAGTAAGGAGATTTATCCCCATGAGCAGCACTTTAAGCAGTTTGTTTGATTTTTCATTTTGCACCAGAAGATAGACACAAGTATATGTCTATATTGATTTATGGGCATATCGGTATATGTCTATATTGATTTAACGGTTGAGCCAGATGATCAGGGACTTAGAGAATTGCATGTGGTTCCTCTCACTATTAATAATCCACATGCAGAAAATGGGCTTCCCATCCCCACAACTTGGAGGTGAGCTGCTTTAGAAGGTTGAACTGTTTCCATCATGGAACACAATTGTTCTACTGAATTAGAAATTGAGACTCCCACCTGGCCATTTTTGGCTCCTCAGGCTACTGATGCAACGGGCAAAGAGGGGTTTAATGTACTGGCTGATGTGATTGATCCGAATAACTAAAAGATTGGTTTGCTGCTACACACTGGAGCAGGCAGGACAATGTTTGGGATCCAGGATTTTCGCTGCCCAAAAGCAGGCAAGTCCACTGAAGATTCTGAACTTTCAGGAATGAAGGTTTCGAACATCCCACCAGGTAAAACACCTTGGCCTGTTGAACTTATAGCTGAGAGCAAAGGAAACATGCAATGGGTGATAGAAGAAGGGAATCATCAATATAAACTATGGCCCCATGATTAGTTACAGAAACAATGACTTTCTTCTTTGCTTGTTGTTTAAACACGTGCATGTCTGTGTATCTGTAAAGACAAATTTGCTGTTCTGTCACATCCTTCCCCTGATTTATACAAGTTTGGGTGGCAGTTAAGTTTATAATTTAGTCATTAGGTGACCAAATATTCAGATGGCACTGGGACTGAATGTGGGGAATAACTATAATAGCCCAGAGATAAATAGTGTGACTACTAATGAAGGTGCATGCATGCCTTGAGAAAAGGATGAGAACATCTTCCTTTGTATAAAAAATAGTTGTATTTCTGGGTAAAAACATAGAGTTGTTTTAGTCATCGTTAGGAAGACAAACCGGCATGAGAGTGATATGTGTGTGTGCTGAGCAGTGAAGGGAGGTGTTTTGGTGGCGTTTACATGACCGTCTCTCAGCTTCAGGCCTGCACTCCTGTGCTCCGTTTGTGATGCTGGGGACTCTACTAAGCACTCAGAGCAAAGCTTTGGCAAATGGCTTGCTTAGGCTCTGCCCATAGAGGATGCTAGAAGAAAACTACTGGGCGGTGAGGGGCAGTCAGGACAAGAGACTGCTGCTTCCTGTTCGCTTCTTATTTGCCCTCTACGTGTTGCTGTCAGTGTCAGCCCAGCCTCACTTCTTCAACCTAGGAGTGGTAGCTCCTTCTCCAACATTTGCAACCTAGCTTCGTCACACTCCATCTCAGAGACCAGCACCAGCTATCCCCTGTCCGCTCCTCAGAGGGCTAAGCTTCAGCTGCTCAGGGTACTACCTCTAAGCTTCTAAAGGTTAATCATTTCAACCACTTCTATGATTCTCCCGGCCCTAGAAATGATAGCTGCTCCCTGCCATGTCTGCCTCTGCAATATCTTACTAATGCTCTCTTTCTGCTTCATCAATTCTTCAAGAACTAGTTAACAATTCTTTATATATTCTTTATACAGGGTGGCCCAAAAGTAGGTACACAGTATAGTTTTTATATTGCTGTGTGTCAGTGTGTATGTGTACCCATATAATCTGTTGTGCTGGATTTCATTGATTCAACTGTATACCTACTTTTGAGCCACCAAGATTTATTAATATATATTAAATCCCCTCAATGAAAATAGCTGTTGTGGTTTCTGTCCCCTGATAGGTCCCTAACTGATACAAAAGATAAGCATATGCTGGATCATAAAGCATCTCACGGTACCTCTTGAGAAGTTTGGACTTATCCTCAATAAGATGGCCTTGAAGGGTTTTTGAAGCAGCAAAGTGACAAAATCAGATCTGGATTTGAGAACCACCACTCTGGCTGTGCTCTGGAGAACAGGCTGAAGGGGTCAGTACTAGAGGCAGTCAGGAGGGCACTGCAGAAATCCAGGGGAGACGGCGGCTCAAACCGAAGAAGTGAAAGGGCTGATAAGAAAAACACAGAATAAATGTCAGAGCTACTAACTCGTTAGAATCAACAGAACTTGGGGATGGAGTGCATATAGCTGGGGAAGTAGGGAAAGGACTTTATTTCAGGTGGAGGTGCGATACTGTGATTTATAAGAAATGTATATTTATTTTTTCCAACTTGTTTCTCTACCTGTATATTTTTTCTTTTTATTGTTAGGTTTATTGGGGTGACACTGAAGAAATATACATTTGGTCATTCACATGACCAAAATATATTTTTCATCTATATATGTGGTCTGTGTTCACAGTTCCTGGCTCACAGCTCCCAAAATTCTTGAATTTCCTAAGTGTTGAGAGTAAAAAAGTATCTTTTGTTATGAGAATGAGGTAACTTTGGGAAACACCTACAGATGGGGGTTCGGAGAACTTCCAGGCTGGCGAACACGCAGAGGTGTGGGGAGAGTGGTGTGCCGAGACGGGGTGCGGAAGCTCCCCGCCTTCCCACATACCATGCATGCCCTGTGCATCTCTTCATCTGGCTATTCCTGAGTTAAATCCTTTGTAACAAATCTGTAACCTAGTGAGGAAACACGTTTTCTTGGGTTACGTGAGCCATTCTAGCAAATTAATTGAACCCAAGGAGGGGGTGGTTGGAGCCTCCTATCCAGTGCTGGTTGGTCAGAAGCACTCATGAGAGCCTGGGCTTGTAGCTAGCATCTGTAGTGTATGGGGAGCAGCTGTCTTGTAGGACTGGACCCTTGACATGAGCAATCTAAGGCTAACTTGGGGTAGAAAGCATCAGAATTGAGTTCAATTCTCTCTCTCTCTCTCTCTCTCTCTCTCTCTCTCTCTCTCTGGATTTGGGTCCAGGAACCCAATTTAGGAGGTGAAAAAAAGGACGCCATTGAGGGTGCTACTCTGTCTCTGGTAATGACAGCCGGGTGATTGAAATCATAAAAAGAAGCCCAAACACGGAAGGGTAGTCAGGTTGAGGACAATCAGATGGGTCCAGTTTTGAACTGTGGTCTTTAGCTTTTAAGCCATCCAGGGGTGGTTAGATTCACAGATACGGACTCCAAGAAGAAGAGATGTGAGCTGGAGATAGAGATTTGGGAGTTAGAAAATACCTGGTACAAAGAGCCAAGGGAGATGACAGGGCACCCAGGGGCGAGAAGAGGCCTCGGGCTGAAACCCTAAGAACAGAATGCCAGCATGTTTGGCGTGGTTCTTAAAATAAACAGGAGCATTTCTTTCCAGTCCTGAATTTGAAAGGCACTGTCAGTTCTTTTCAGATTTAGGGTCCATTTGTGTGACCTCAGGGCCTCAGGAAAGTTGCTACACAGTTGCTCCTTTTGGGAGACTTGCTATTGTCTAGTGGCCACTGCCACACCTGCAGTGTCTCCCTGCACAGGGGACTCTAGCGGGCACGGGCTATTTGTTTGCATGGCTACCGAGTGACCAGTGTGTGGCACTCATCTGAGAGGAGTTGATGCAGAGGTGCCTAAGGCATGCTGAGCACCCTGTGCACAACACGAGACCCTCTGACAGGGTAAGACCACTGGAAAGCAAGGGTCTGGAGACCGACTTGATGGAGGAACATGACCAATAGGTGCCGACCCAGCAGGAGACCCATCTATCACTTTTACCCATTCAATTACATTTTTCTTTGGGCAGAAGTATACTAGTTAAGGCACAGGTGCTAGGCAAAGTAAGAGCCGATCCCACCTCTTGCACTTCGCAGCTCCCAGACCCCTAGCAAGTTATTTCATTCCTCCAAGCTTCTGAGTATTCATCTAAAAGTGAAGACAACCCAAATCCTAGGGAAGGCGAGGTTTAAATGAGACGCCATGCAAACCCCAGTGCCTGGCATATAGTAAGCCTTCTACAGGGTCTGGTAGTAGTAACACCCAGAGTTGAGTCATGATTTTTACTACACAATCATAAGCATACAAGGTTATGATTTTGTTTGGTACAGATTTGGTACAGATTACCAGCTCATAAAAAATGGTGTTATGTGTGTAACCATAAACAAGCATGATTATGATTTTTGTAATAAAATCATAACTCTAGTCCGGGCGTTAACTTCTGCTGGGCTTTGTATGTTGGCTACAGGTGCTAGATACCAGTTTATTGCCTCTCCTCTGCAAAGTTATCCTGCATTACCAATTGCATGATAATGGAGATTTAGGTATTTTTCCTTTGCAGTTAGCACAGTAAGCTTTATCAGTGGAGGGTTATTACGGGAGGAAGGATTCCTCGTCCTGATTCCAGCGGGCTGCCGCCATTTTTGCTTCTTGTTTTTGCTGCTTGGCTGTAGGCAGCATGTGCGTTGGCATGGTGGTGACTTCACATGGCCTTCTCCACATGGACACTGAGCATCCAGGCCCCATGGTACTCTCCCACAAGTAGATTTCCAATGCCCTGATCCACTGTGTGTGCCAGCCCCAGCCTGCCCACACTCCTCTGAGTTGTTTCCAAAGTTCTTCAGACATGCACATGGCCCTACCGATGAGCAGGATCCCCAGAGCCCAATTTTCTTGGCAGGCCCGCTTGTCAGTCTCAGCACAGCCACCAGAGAGTGGCTACCTGCTCGCCCAGCAAACATAGAGAAGCTATAGCCTGGGCAGCACAGCAGCTGTGTTCTCCCATGAGCTGCAACTACACCCTCTCCAGTGAGCTCTGCATCCCAGCCTTAGAAATGGCCTCTCATGCAAGTCTGTCTTTCCTTGGGGTCTACGCTCCCTCAGCTCTAGGGTAGCCTTTAAAAGCAGGGGTCCCCAGCGCCCAGGCCATGGACTGGTGCAGGTGGTGGCCTGGTAGGAACCAAGCTGCACAGCAGGAGGTGAGCAGTGGGCTAGCAGGGGAAACTTCATCTGTATTTACAGCCACTCCCCATCACATTACCACCTGAGCTTGGCCTCCTGTCAGGTCAGCAGCTGCATCAGATTCTCGTAGGAGCATGAACCTCACTGTGAACTGCACATGTGAGGGATCTAGGTTGAGCTCCTATAAGAATCTAATACCTGATGATCTGAGGTGGAGCTGAGGCAGTGATGCTAGTGCTGGGGAGCGGCTGCAAATACAGATTAACATTAGCAGAGAGGCTTGACTGCACAGAGACCATAATAAATCAATTGCTTGCAGACTCATATCAAATTCTACCAGTGAGTGGCAAGTGACAATTAAGCTGCATCTGGTGGCAGGCTTTATAGTGGCAAGTGAGTTCTATAATTATGTCATTATATATTACAATGTAATAATAATAATAATAATAATACAAATAAAGTGCACAATAAATGTAGTATGTTTTAGTCATCCCAAACCATTTCCCCATCCCCGGTTCATGGACAAATTATCTTTCAGGAAACCAGTCCCTAGTGCCAAAAAGGTTGGAGACCACTGCTTTCTGGTTCTGTTTATATCTTAAGAGTTACTTTCCTATTATATCTAATACTTTCTTAGATTAAATTTCCATATTCAAATTAGTGGTGATTTCTGTCTCCAGAATGGGCCCTGACTGATACACTGTTTTTCATATTATTATTTTATTCAACAAATATTTACTGAGTTCTTATAATGTAGCAGGTACTGTTGTAAGTAGTAATGAATCATCAATGAGCAAGACAAAATTCCTGCCCTTAGAGAACTTGCATTCTCTATAGGAAGACAGATTAGGGTAACAGAGTAAATGATGTGAGATGTCTCTTTGACTCTAAAAGTCAAAGTGATATTTTAGCTTTATGTTTCATAAAGCTACTGTTTGAGATAAAACTCACATCTCCTACCTACTTTACAAAAGTTGGTTTAAAGTATCAAGCAATTCAAATCCAGTTTGTTCAAATGTTTATGTTCAAATAATCTTTGTGTTTAATCATATTTTGAAATCAAATTGCTTTCGAGTGAACTTGTCGTACAAGTTCATTATGATATGCATTTTAAATTTAAAATGTTACTATTCTTGGATCCTGGTGCTTGGTTCTCTTTTCAGTCATCTAATGTGAGTGGTAGTATTCATTAATGTCATTACTATGCACATAGTTATTCTTGTAAAGTTGCTTAGCAACAGTTACTCAACATTCAGCTCTTAGCAGCTTTGGCACTAAGATGATCTGAAACCCTGAAAAGGGGTGTACTATTTCAGGTATCAGCACGGAACCCTATTATTTCTTTGCTAAAGTAGCACATGTTAATCTTATAATATACGAGGGTTGTCTGGAGAAAATCCAGCCATCAATGCCTTTATTTTTTTATATTACATAGTAGGATACTTTCTGGACTGCTCTTATGTGACAGTAATACATTTATTTAAGCCCATAATAATTGTCAACTGAACCCAGCAGTTCTGCACACTTCTGTGAGACTTAGATATATTCAGAAAACAAAGCTAGTTGGACTAAGTACATTTTGTTTCAAATTCACTAATCTTGAGAGTCAAGATGCATTTCTTAAATACTGAAAATGAAAGGATGAAAAATGTGGTTAGACTAGATAAACTTACCAACCTCTTCAAATTAAATAATTTTATATGAATCTAATTGACATTACAAAGGTCCTCTAGTTTTTTCTCTGTCAGCTCTCACCAAAAGCATAAGTTGGAAGCCAAAGAGAAAATGCAAACAACCCTCAAGTATTGTTCATCGCAGAACCAAGTTTTTTTTTGAAACATAAAATGGTGCCAATAACTAGAATGTAAAGAGTAGGGGGGTGATAACCAAGAATAATGACCATTCATATTCACATCACCCAGTCAAAATATGAAGCATCACCCCCCAAGACCCCAGAAGACCCCCACGTGCTTATTTCAAATCACAACCTTATTCACACCTCTTGATGTAATCATCCTCCTAATTTTTGTGACTGTTATTTCTTTGATCTTCTTTATAGTTTTATCACTAATATGTGTATCCCTTACAATATTGTTTTGTTTTGCATGGTTTTGAACTTTGTACAAATGGATTCATGTTGTATGTATTTGTATTTGACTTCTTTCAATCATTATAGTTATAAGAAGCTGTGGTCCATTCAGTTTCATTGCCATAGGACTACACCATAACTTTTCTACTGTTGAGGAACATTAGGACTGTTTCTGCTACAGTAACTCTGGTATGAACATTTCTTATACTGTATCCTAATCCTTTATAAGATTATCTAGGGTACATCTGTAGGAGTAATTTTGTGGGTTGAAATATAATATTAAGACCAATAAGAGCAATAACAATGATAGCAAACACTTCATATTATTTATTATGTTTCAGTCAATGTCCTGAGCATCTCACATAGATTAACTAATTTAATCTGCACAAAAATCCTATGAGGGCGAAAATTGGTTCTTGGGAGGGAGGGGTAGATTGAATCTTACTTTTTTATGTATCAAGTCACATAGTTGAGGTCATACACCTAGGAAGATGGGATTCAAATCCATACACAGCAGGTTCTTCAATAACCTCATTTCTTTCAACATTGTTTCATTATAAGATTCTGTAGGAACTTAACTCATGTTTATATCAATTAGCCTATGGTAAAATTGCTTTCATTACATGTCATTTTGCTTCAAGTCACAGAGCCTATCCAAGAGGTTAAGTGAGGATTTAATTGTAGTTGGCAGCGGAATCTGTACTCAACTACTACATCAAAATGCAATAGTATTTATAGAGTGTAAACATCTACAAATTCACCAGAGAATATCAAACTGTTTTCCAAAAAGGTTATACTAATTTATACTCCCACTAGCAGGATAAGAAAGTTTCCATTACTTCCTATCTTTGTAAGCATTTGTGATTGTCAACTTCCTTATGTTAGTCAATCTGGAAAGTTGTGTAATACAATCTCATTGTGATTTATATTTGTTTCTCTATCACAAATGAGGAAAAGAATTTGTTTACTGACCATGTGGATTTTATTTGTAAATGTCTTCAAGTTTTTTGCCTATTTTCCATTGGATTTTAGGTCTCTGATACGTAGGCATTCTTTAGATGTTCTGAATATGGTCAGCGCTTGGTATCAGTCTGCATCTGCAGATTAAACCAACCACAGATAAAAAGTATTAGGGAAAAAAAGTGACATTATTGCTGATGTGTACTATGTAGTTAGGTCTACAATTCATGTCTGTGCTGAACATGTGTAGACTTTTTTCTTGTTATAATTCTCTAAACAATACAGTATAATGACTTACATAGCATTTACATTTTATTAGATACTATAAGCAATCTAGAGAGGATTTGAAGTATATGGGAAGACGTGTATAGGTTATATGCCAATACTACGCCATTTTACATAAGGGACTTGAGCATCTGTGCACTTGGGTGTCTGTAAGGGGTTCTGGGGCCAATGTCCATGGATACCAAGGGGTAACTGTACTATTTCTTTGGCCATTATATGTGGTGCAACTCTCTCTTCATACTCTGAGGCTTGTGTTTGTACACTTTACTACTTTTGATGAAAAAGGTAACATAGTAATGTATTCAGATTATTCACTTTTTTCCTTTGAAGTTAGAACTGCTTGTGTCTTAAAAATCCTCTCCCACCCAATATTTTGAAGATATTCTCTATACCATATTCTTATATGTTGTACTGTGTTGTCCTTTTTCCTTTAACACTTCAATCTTTAAAAAAAACTACAACCAATTCTAGGCACCGAAGTTTTTTTCCACAAAACCCCCCATTGTCCTAGAACCATTTATTGAATAGCAGTCCTTTCTCCACTGCAGGGCAGTACTACTCCTTCCATAAACCAGCCTCCATATAATAAAATGCTATATATCCTAGTAACTATAGTTATATTTTGATATCTGGCAGGCTGGGTAAGTCCTATTACATTGTTCACCTTAAAGAGTGCTTTGGCTATTCTTGGTCCTCTGCACTTCCATATAAATTTTAAAACATGCTTGTCAATTATGAAAACCATTTAAAACTCTGATGAAGATTGCACTGAAATTACCAGCCATTTGGGGACAATTCAAACATTTACAATTTTAAATCTTCCAATTTTTTTGAGCATGGAATGGCAGTTTATTTGAGTCCTCTTTAAGTAAAATTTTGCAATATTCTTCAGAGTCTTGAACATTTTCTGTGAAACTAAGTGTTTAATATTTGTTATTATTTTAATGAGTTTTATAAACTTTCAGATGGTTTGTTGCTGCTAAATGGAAATGCAATTGACTTTTGTATAGCAATTTTTGTATCTATCAAACTTGTCAAATTCTTATTCATTCTAATAATTTAGATTCTTTTAGATTTTCTACATATACAGTGTTATCCGAGGCTAACTGTTTTGACTTGAAATGCAGTGATGACAGACACTCTTGCCTTTTCTCCTTTCTCAAAAAGCAAGCTTTCAACGATTCATCACTATATTTGTTGCAGATGTTTGGTAGAAATCCTTTAGTTTGATAAAGTGCCCTTTTTGCCTAGTTTGTTAAGAGCATTTTTATAATGAGTAGATATTGAATGTTTACAAATGCTTTTTTCCCTGTATCTAATGAGATGGTTATGATTAAGCCTCCTTTAATTTGTGTGATGGATCATAGTTTTTCTAATATAAAGACAACTTTGAATTCCTGGCATACTCGTCAACCTGACCAGGTCATGATGAATCATCCTTTGCTGGATTTGTTCTACTAATTACACGGGTTATTTTGCATCTGTGATTTTCCTTTCTCATACTATCATTTGACATCAGGTATTTGCTTGTGTCTGTCACAAAATGAGTTAGGGAGTGCCCATCTTTTTCTATTCACTGGAAGGGCTGAAGTTTGGAATTATTTATTTCTTGACTATTTGGCAGTACTCACCAGAGTAGTTTAGTTCTAGAAATTTCTTTCTAGGAATATTGATGCAATTAATTTAATGGCTATAGAATTATTCTTTTGACTATTTTGGTGAGCTATATATTTCTAAAATTGTACCCATTCTTCTGAATGTGGCAAACTTACTGGCTTTAAGTTGTTCATACCATACCTATTTAATGTCACAACAGAAATAGGTCCCTCTTTCACTTCTGATATTGGTTATGTATACCTGCTTTTTTCTTAATTAACTTGGCCAGAGGTTCGTCACTGTTCTTTTTCCCAAGAATAAACTACTGATGTTTTTATTACTTTCTGCTCTATTTTTTTCTAACATGTTAAAACAGATGCTCTTTTCATTAATATTCAGCATTTCTTTCTGCTAGACATATTTAAGGCCATCAATTTCCCCTAATTACTGTTTTAGATACAACCCATTAATTTAGGAAGTACTTCACCAGGGTTTGGTTCCACTTATATTCTAGGATCCATTAGGATTTGATTTGATTCATAGGTTATTGGGAATTGTGTTAACTTTGTAAAATGTGGGGCTGCTTTGTCACCTACTTCCACAATACTAATTTAAAATGGTCCTCCTAGTTAAATGAACTTTTCATTACATGCAGTTACTTTCTTTATCTGTAGCAATGTTTTTGGCTTAACAACTTTGTCCCAGATATTAATATTTCTACATCCACTTACTTTGGTTGGTTATAGCTTTTGCCATCATTTTACTTTCAAACTTTCTGTATTTTATGCTGTAGGTATGGTCTCTTAGAGTAGCATGCATATATATATATATATACACACATATATATGCAGCTTTCGTTTTTCAACCACTTTAACAATCTCCTTTACCTGATAACCTAGTTCATTTACATTAAATTAAATTAATGATATATTGGGGTTATATCTACTATTATCTCAATTTTTTCTATTTATCTTTCCTCTTCTGTTTTTTTTTTTTTTGTCTTTACAGTCTTTATAACAATTTTTTCCTATTTCATTTTCCCCATCTCCTAGCTTGGAAGTTACATATTCATTAATATATAACAACCATTTGCAAGGTTGTTATAAAGCAATGTTATACATTAGAAATCACATTTATAGTTAATTAATAGCTTCATTCTCTTCTCAGATCATCCACACTTAAGAACACTTACTCCAATCACTGCCCTACCAAGTTATTTATCTTCATGCTTGTATGTTTTAAAATCCCTCATTTGTTTAATCCCATGAAATATTTTTATTCTATATGGTATATGTTCCTTTACATCAGGGATGTCCAACTTTTTGGCTTCCCTGGGCCACATTGAAAGAATTGTCTTGGCCCTCACATAAAAGACACTAACACTAACATTGCTGATGAGCTAAAAAATAAAAAAAGGGGGTCTGTGCATAATTTTCATGTAAAGAAAGTTTACGAATGTGTGTTGGGCCGCATTCAAAGCTGTTCTCAACAGTATGTGGCCCTTGGGCAACCGGTTGGACAAGCTCACTTTGATCGACATTTATAAGCATCTTGGTCCTTTATTCCTTCTTTCAGCACCTTTCTACTATATCCAGCACATTCTTTAGAATTTTTTAGTAAGAAACTGCAGGTGGCAACCATGCTCATGTTTTGTTGTCTAAAGCTGTCTTTAGTCCACCATCATTGTTGAAATATGTTTGGTGGGTATAGAATTTTAAGCTGTAAGGTATTTTTCTCCTACACATTAGGTATAGTCATTCAACTGGTTTCTGGCTTCCATTATTACTATGGTGAAGTCAGCTAAAGAAAAGCCTAGCTACTAGTGCTTTGAAGGTTTTCTGTGACTCTTGTCTTTAGTATGTTACTGTTTCACTATGGTTTATCTAAGTGAGAATTTCAATATTTACCCTGCTTGGGATAAATTTATAGGCCTGTATTTTTCATTGATTTGAAAAATTCTCAGCAACTATTAATCTCTCTTCAAATATTGCTTCTGCCCCATTCTCTATGTGAAACTACTATTAGTTATTCATTAGATCCTTTGCTTTATCCTTCACTCTTGCATATTTTTAAGTTCCTTTTCTGTGCTACAGATAAATTCTGGATAATTTCTTCTGTCCCAGTTTGCAGCTGTTAATTTTTTTTTTCAGACCCATCTAATCTTCTGTTTAATCTGCCCATTAATTTTATTCTATTTTCCATTCCTACAACTTCTATTTGGTTTTTTTCAAATATGCTAGGTCAGTTTTCATGCTTTGTTTCCTGTATTTTCAAACTTTTTATTTTTTAAACATATGAACATAGATATTTTATATTATTCATGTGCTAATTTGTGACCTTCACATCCTCTGAGATTTGCTTACACCCGTCAGGCACTCCTTCTAGGGCCACTAAATTCATAAGTGTTAGCACTCAGATGACCTGCATTTGGGGTGGCCTACAACTTTGCACCAATATTGGAGGTTTGCTTCTGGCCAACTCTTACCCTAGCGGTGTAGTCCTTAGGGGCTAGCTTTCTCCACCTCAGGTAGGCTCTATGCTTTGTCTTCTGCCCACTGTGTTCCAAAGGACCAGCAAAGCCCAAGCTGAAATTCACCCTCAGGAATCACTTAGATATTGGCTTTGTAATTAATTAACCCTACCAGACCGCTGTACCGATTTTTCGGTCATTTCCGAACCTGCCGCTGGACCTAATCTTCGGTACTTTGCCTAGTACGTAAAGAAAATGACTCCAAGTTCCATCTTATTCTAACCACTTGTTTGCATGTAACTAACATTTTTCTATATCCTGTTGGTTTTTTTCTCTTTAATGCTCAGGAGCCCAAGTATAGGGGACAGTTAGGTTCAGGGCCTCAGGTCTGGTAGGGTTAAGCTCTTAGGACATCACCCACTCAGACATTTCTCAAAAATGCTTTGATATCCTTACCTACAAGTTTTAATTTTCAGCAAGAGAAATGCTAAGGTTAACAAAGTCGGTCACATTGCTGAAAAGGAAATCTACACCTTTGTGGAAATGTATATTTTGCAGCATCTTTTACTTATCAATGTCAGCAAATTTTCCATGTCATTAAACACTTTGTAAACCTAAATTTAAAATGGTTAATTATACATGTTCTCACAATTCAATTTTTCTGACATTTGGGGAAGTTCTGTTCTCAAATTTTTACTCTCAAAAATCGATTCTAATAACATATTTACATATAAAACTTTGTCCACATTTCTGAATTTTTTTCTTTAGGATGAAATCTAAAGTAGAATTAATGGTTCCAAAAGGTTATGATTATATTTAAAGTTAATATATATTGCCAATTTATTTCCATCAGTTGTGTCAGATTCTCTTCAAACACACATCACCAATGGTAAGATGCTAATTGTGTTATCTCTTACTACCACTGAGTATAATCCAAACACATGCCCACTCCAAATTTCAAGCAGGAAAATACATCAGACTGCGGATCAGTGAGGTGATGTGTGCAGCCTAATACATTAAGGAGCATGTTGAAAATAAGGCAACTACAGAGAAAAAAATTAAATCTAAGTCCAAAATATCAGGCTAATAAGCAGATAAAAAGGAAAGATTTTGAGATAATAAAGCAGAGACATATCAGCTTTAATTGTGTAACAAATTACCACAAAACATAGTTATTTAAAACATCTACTATGTATTTTAGCTTATGAACGACACTTTAGGCTGGGAACAGTTGGGCTGGTTTTCTGGTATTCCCTGGGTTCATTCATATATCTGCAGTTGGCTGAGGGCTGGCTGGTCTAGGATGGCTTTAGCTAGGGTAGTTCACTTCACATGATTGCTCAGCCTCTGGTTAGCCAACCCAAGCTGGTTCACATGGCAGCTGGGTAGGTTTCGAAGTCATTGCCCACATTCTTTTGAGCAAATCAAGAAGCAAGGCCCATCCAGGTATGAAGAATTGGGAAGAAAAAAAAAAAAACCAAAATGGAATTCTTAATGGGAAGAGCTTTAAAGTCACTCTGAAAAGGGCACTGGCTACCAGCACCAGTAGAGGACTATGGCCATTGTGCAGTCCACCACATGGAGCTGTCAGAACAGATGAATTATGAGATAAAGGCCTCTAGGGAAATGATGAAATCTATGCTAAATTACAGAATTCTGACTAGTGAACTGGGTATGTGTTAATATGATGCGCTCACTGAAAAGGGAAGTTTAGAGTAAGTTTGATTTTAGGTGAGTTGGAAATGCCAAGTAGAACTTCAGAGATCTAGAGCCTGGAAATGAAATTGAAATTGGTGTTACAGGTTTACGAATATAGCTAATACTTAAAGCAATGGATGTGTAAAGTCCTAAAGATGACATCCCAGGGAATATCATCATTAAAAAAAGAAAAATGATAACCTAAAGGACAGTTAGGTTAACCAAACAGGAGTGTTTTCAGTAGAGAATAGTTAATATTATCAAACTTGATAGGAGCACATATGAATACATTTTTATAAAGTTAACATATCTTGTTGTATGCCTTAAACTTCTACAGTGATGTGTCAATTATTTCTCAATAAAACTGGGGGGCGTTGGGGACCGAATATAAATGATCACCTCAGAGATCTGAGTAAATATCCACAACTAAAAATACATATTGTTTTAGTTTGTAATAGTTTTAAAAAATTTGTAAGCATCTTAGGATGTGAATGGGATTACCATTTGACTTTTTGCACTTTATAAATCAACTTAAGTGTAAGAAAAGTTTATTTTTCTCTCTCCAACCATAAGGCAAGAAATGAGATTCTCAAGGCAACTACAAATTATTTAAGGAGTTATCTGTTATTAACACTGTAGAAATGTTATATATTACATGTTATATAAGCTATTATAATAGTATAATACTGACTCTTAAAGCTTCTTTTTTAAAAAAAAAGCTTTTTAAACATTCATTGTAAATAAACAATGACTCAGGGAGAAAGGACATTTAAAAGAATAACCATATATTATTATTAAGTAGAAGTAATGAAACTTTCAGGATGACAATGTATTTAGATAATAACCTTGTTGAAATACTACATCTGTCATTATCATGATATACTTACCTGAAGAGGCTAAATGTGTGAACAAGAATAATATTGAAAACAAATTTATATATAAAAATTTGGCAAAATCCACAAGTCTGTCCCTTTTAAAAGAGCCATTCTTCATTTAGTCTGAAAGTCAAATCCCCTCTAGCAAGGATTCTTATCTATATGATTGGTGAAGGGCACATTCATAACAACCCCAAATTATATATTTTCATTAATTCTAGGCATTCTAAGAGCTGAATCATTTTTTAAAACCAGTAATATTAAAATAAGGAATTCTGAACTTTAAATGCTTTAAGATTTATTGCACAGACTAAAATTTTGGTTTCCTAGACTCAGTAATACTAAATTGCCTATTGGGTTTAGTGGCTTCTTGCATCAGCTCCTGCAACTGTCCGATTTGTTCATCACGAAAGTCATTAAGTTTTTCTTCTGGTAGGGCAGTTCCAAAATATGCTTTTTCAGTTGAATTCTGTTTGTTTTCATTAGCTTGTTGCCATAGCACTGCTGCATATGCCTAGTAAAAAGAGAAAAATGAAACAATTAAGATCTGTATTCACTCATTTAATGTTGGAGGACTTCAAGAATTCTAATTCCATGTGACCTGAGTCTTCTGCCTTTGGCAAAAATGATACAAACAATACTATAGCTGTGCCTTTCCTAATCAATGATAATGTCAAAATCTTATTTTTAGCACTTTAATAAAGTCCTTAACTTGAAAAGCTGGGGAGTTTGGGTGGGGGAATGAGAGTGGCTTTAGGAAATGTATAAACCACCCATAAATCTTATGCAAAATTGCATGCACACTGTTCATTAGATTCTCAAAGGGGTAGCCATGAGTCTCAAAATTAAGTTCATCCTTCTGTCTTCAATTCAAAAACTAACTTAGATCCCACCAGAGGAAAAAATATTTAACAACCATCTTTATCAGAAAAAAAATTCTACAATTTTCATACTGTCATTTTTCTCTCATTCAGTCAGCATCTTCAGTCTAATATTCCAACTACCACTATTGCACAAGTGACATGTTTTAGAAGCACCACCATATTTCAGTTCATGAAGTCAGAAGATTCCATGCACCCTCTGGGTAAGTGAATGTGTTTGTTAACTCTAGATAACAGTGCCACTCTATATCTGGTTTAAGATCATTAAATTGCTTATAACTGCTAGATTGCCAGCATCACTAAAGACTCTTTCTTTCCAGACATTCCAAGCCTTTACTTGTGTTAGAAATAATATTTCATGTTTTACAGAAATCCATTTCATATAATACGCAAGAAAACAAACTGCACACATCCTAAGCTTTGTCAGTCCCACTTCTAAGTGTATGCATCAGAGCAGGGGTAGCACCTTGCTACTATTAACAAATTGGAGAATTCTTTGTAGGGGGTGGGGTGGGAGTCATCTTGCATTGTAGGATGTTTAGCAGCATCTCTGGTCTCTATCCACAAGCACCTGTAACCTTAGGGTTGATAATCAAAAATGTCTCCAAACACTGCCCGTGTTGGAACTATATTCTAAAGAAACCTTGAAACATGTGAACAAGTAGCATGCACAAGAACGTTCATTGTGGCACTGCTTGTTACAGCAAAAAATTTGAAGACAAGACAATCTAATTGTACTTCAATACACTGAGATTTAATCAACCAGATACTTTATAATCCATTAAATAGTAAATGAACTACATGTCTATATATGAACATGGTTGAATCTCCAAAACAGAATCCCCAAATTAAGTTTTATAAAAGGATTCATTTATAGAAATGTCCTAAATAGCCAAAACAATCTTGAAGTTGGAACATTTGTAATTCACAATTTCAAAACTCAGTACAAAGCTGTGTGGTACTGGCTTTAGGATAGATATAAAGACCAATGGGATAGAATTGATAGTCTAAAACTAAACTCTCACAGATAGGTCAACTAATTTTCAACAAGGGTGTCAAGTCCACTTGATGGGGGGAAGACTTCATTTGCATCCCTACCTCCCATCATACAGAAAATACAAAAAAGACCTTAACATAAAAGCTAAAACCATAAAACTCCTAGAAGAAAATATTAATTTCCATAACCTTGGATGTAGCAACAGTTATGACACCAGAAGCATGAACAAAAGAAAAAATTAATTGGGATTCATCAACATTTAAAACTTTTGTGCATCAGAGGACACAGTTATGAAAAGACAAAGTGCAAATGTTTCTTCCCATTCTGTAAACTATATATCTGATAAGGATTTTAATACTCCTATAACTCAACAAGACAGACAAATAACCCAATTAGAAACTAGGTAAAACAGTTGAGTATACTTTTCTCCAAAGAAGATATATAAATGGTCAAACAAGTATATATAAAAAAAAAATTACTCAACATTATTAGTCACAGGGGAAATGCAAATCAAAATCACAATGAGCTACTACTTTATACCCACTAGGATAGCTATAAGAAAGTAATAAAAGGAAAAGAACAAGGGTTGGGTAGAATTAGAAGAAACTAGAACCCTTGCACATTGCTGGTGGGACTATAAAATGGTAAATAGCCACTGTGGAAGGCAGTTAAAGAATTACCAAACAATTCTACCTACAGAGATATATATATTATCTCCCCAAAATAAAAACTCAAGCAGATACTCATGTTCATAAAAGTATTATTCACAATAGCCAATTAAGTGGAAACAACTCAAGTGTTCAGCAGATGAATGGACAAACAAAATGTGATACAGACATTATTCACCCTAAAAAGGAGTGAAATTCTGAGAACATTCTATAACATGGATGAACCTTGAAAGCATTATGCTAAGTGAAATAAGCCAGATAAAAAAGAACAAATATTGTAGGATTCCACTTACACCAAATTAGTAAAATAGGCAAATTTATAGGGACAGAAAGTAGAATGGAGATTTATTGCTTAATGATGAGCAGTTCCTGTATGGTAAGAAAAAATTCTGTGTATAAAGACTGATGCACAGCATTGTTGATGCAATTAATGCCTCCTGAACTGTACACACTTAAAAATGGTTTAAAATGACAAATTTTATGTTGTATTTCTTGTGTAAACATATATATGAGGGCTGTCCAGAAAAAATCCAGCTATGAATGCCTCTATTTTTCATATTACATGGCTGGATACTTTCTGGACAGCCCTCACATATATACTTAAAAATTATGCAAGGAATTCTGCTTCCATTAATGGTGAAGTAGCTTCTATCAGACCAACTCTCCTACAGATAATGTAATCAAACAACCATCCCAAGGCACTGGAGAGCAACCAAAGTTAGATAGAAAGGAGCTGATTCCTCAGAGAATGGCGGAGAACACTGGGATGGATTCCCATTTTTGAGGAATCAGAGGACGGTGGGACAACCACGATAGGCAGAAAATAATAAGGGAACATCTCAGGGAGAAAGCGCTACAGAAAGTGAACCACAAAATGTGCAAACAAACTCTTCCCAATCCTGAAGCAGCCATGCTCAGGACAGACTTAGGCAGCCCAGCTAAGGCAAAAAGAACTGAGTAGATAGTCCCGCTGCTTCTTGTCAAAGGAAACACAGAGTTTGGAATCTGAGTACTGCCACGTTAATAGCTTGCTAAAACAAAACAAACACTTAGGGAAAACACAGATATGTGGTGGAGACATTCACAGTGTCCAGGAAAAAAATTCCAAAAATAGATACACAAAGAAAATATGATGCATAATCATGAGAAAAGGCAATGTACAGGACTTATTGGGGGATCACTTCAAAAATTATGTAAATGTTTAACCACTGCTGTATACCTGAAAATAAAATAATATTGAATGTAACTATAATCAAAAAATTAGAAAACAGACATGCAGACACTGCCCATATAATTAAGCTAGCACTGATGGCTGTAATGAACCATCTCAATGTGAAAAAATATTTTAAAGTAGGTATTATACATATACATATGTTTAAGAATGTAAAAGAAAATATGGTCATAATGCATAGATGAGAAACTATAAGAACTAAATGAAAGCTCTAGAATTAAAGAAAAAAACTTCACTGAATGGGCTTAACAGCATATTAGAGTTCAAAGAAAGATTCAATGAATTTTAAAATATATCAGTAGAAATTATCCAATTTGAAAGAGTATTAAAAATGAACTTAAAATCAATGATCTACAGTATAATGTTGTAACTAACACCTATCACATGTTTAAATGGAATCCTCAAAGAGAACAAAGCAGAAAAAAAAAATCTGAAAAATACATACATATTAGCAAGCTCCAAGCAAGATAAATATAAATTAAGGTCATGCTGAGGTTTATCACAGTAAAGTTATTGGAAAAGCCCAATAAAGCAAAAGTTTTGAGAAATTTATAAAAACAAGCATGTAAACACACCAATATCAGAATACTAATTACATCTGGGGAAAAGTTTTGGCTATATTTTTAATATTTCATTTTTTAAAAGACTGAGCTAAAGCAAATACTGTAAAATGTCAATATTTATTAAATGTGGGCACTGTGTCCTATTTGGAAAAACACACACTATGTGATCTCACTGATATGTAAATAAAAAAAAAAAACAAAACTGAACCCATACACACACAGAACAGTTTGTGGTTGCCAGAGATAGGGGAGGGGTGAGTTAGAGAATAAGTCCTTGGGATATAATATACAGGGCAGTGACTATAGTTAACAGTACTGTCTTGTATGTTTAAAGTTGCTAAATAGTAGATCTTAAAACTTATCACAAGAAAAAATATTGGTAACTGTGTATGGTGATGAATATTAACTTATTCTGGTAATCATTTCACAACAAATACAAATATCAAATCATAGCTTGTATAGCTAAAACTATGTCATTTACACCTCGATTGTTTAAAACTGATAATTCAAACCTATGTTGTTTTGATGAAATACAAAAAAGAGGGAAAAAATCTGCAAGGAATGATCAATAAATATTTTGGGTGAAAAGACTCACAAAAGGGAAAAAGAACATCCTTCCCCTCATTGTCATCTGCAATTGCCTACCACTCTGTCCCATACACTTCTCAGCATTCCTCTAGTAGTAAGATATAAGAATATTAAGAATTCCATCTTCAGGATTGTAATTTGGAGGCGTCCAGATACAGGAAGCAGCAGCAATAAAATAAGAATTTCTGAGTAGGTCCCCTGTCAAGGATACATACCTAGAGGGAAGGAAACTTAGAATAGAAAAATACAGCATCCTTTGGTTTCAAGCTGTAATCATGTTAGCCTCCAAGAAAAAAGGTATCCCAGAATTCTCTTAAAGTTGGAAGACTCCTATGATTGATTCCTTCAACCAAAAAGAATGCACAGTCCTTCCTCAGATTAAGTTAAGTAGCTGCTTCAGGTAGCAGAAAGCCATCAAAGGGAGAGGATCTGAGTATGATGAGGGCAGAGGTAGTAGGCTAAATGGTGTCCCTCAAAGGTATCAGGTCCTAATCCCTAGAATGTGTCAGTGTTAGCTTATGTGGTAAAGGATTTGTAGATATATTTAAGATGAGATTATCCTGGTATGCTCTAAATACAATCACAAATGCTCACATAGGAGTGGTCAAGAGAAATTAGACACATCAGAGGAAAACGTGATGTGGCCACAGTCAAGGAATGGCCAGGTCCACCAGAAGCTGAAAGAAGCAAGGCATAGATTCTCCTCCAGAGCCTTCAACACCTTGAGTAGGAGATCTGGCCTCCCGAACTGTCAGGGAATAAATTTCTGTTGTTTTAAGCCACCAAGTTGTGCTAATTTGTTACAGCAGCCTCCGAAAACTAATACAGCAGTAAACTACAGAAATACAATGGCAGAAAAGTCGTGTAACTAAAAGGCATATTAAGTAATGCTTACTAATTGTGTTTCTCGCTAAAATTTTAGAAAAGGCAAAAGGACCTCAGGTACCAGTTTATCAGTGACAGAAGAACTAGAAATATTTAGAGAGACTAGTTCTGCCTTCACTGTACTTTCTAATTCTCTACATAAAGAAAAGTATTAACAAATTGACTGCTCTATTGCACAGATTCTTTTAAGAATAAAAATGAACTGCACTAGATTTATTATCTTTTATCAGCTTTGGAATTAATAAAAGAAATAGCAAAAGAGAAGCAACCAGATATGTGCCCACTGACAGAAGTACTTACCACCTATACCAAAAATCAACCTGCAATAAATAAGCCTCTACACCTAACCCAATTTACAGAATACAGTCCACAAGTTAGAATTTTTCGACGTTATGATGGTATGGAAGTGATACACATGTAGTAGAAACCATACTTTGATCTTTTCCTGGGCTAGTGATATGCAGTACGATACTCTCTGACGAAGCAGAACAGGGGCGGCCCCAGTCAGCCATGAGATGATGAGGACAAATAACCCGTATTCTAAATATGGATATTGTGTTTTCTGTTTTCACATCCTGTCATGTCTACTGTATATAACACTCATCTGTGTCTCCTGCTTCTGGTGAGAAGAGGAAGGCAATTACTCTTGAGATGAAACTCAAGATAATTACCCAGCAGGAAGACAACAAATTACAATTATATAAATTACAGAAGATATTCAACACTTTATTACAAAATAAACTTTGTGTTAGATGATTTTGCCCACTGTGTGCTAATGTATGTGTTCTGAGCACATTTAGGACAGGATAGGTGTATACGAGGGCTAGCTAGAAAAAAACTCCAGCCATAAATGCCTCTATTTTTCATATTACAAGGCTGGACAATTTCCAGATGGCCCTCATAAAATGCTTTTTTGACAATGATATTTTCAACTTACAGTGGTTTTATTGGCATCGAGGAACATCTATAATGTGTTAAATATCACCGTGGAAATAAAATTAACAAAATCCAGACTACGAAAAACTACAAAAACTAACTTCAGAAACCCAGAAGACACTATCTTAATCAATTGATTAAGGTTAATATCACCAGTAACAGGTGAGATTCATAAACGTACCCTGATAATTAAACACTGAGCATGGTCTATCACCTCTGTAATGTTCTTCCCAATAATATCCAACCTCAATGTAATCATAAGAAAACATCAGACAACCTCAATTAAGGGACATTCTACATTATAAAATAACTGGACAATAGTCTTCAAAAATTTTCATATCACAAATGCTAAGGAAAGACTAATGAACTAGAGCAAATTAGAGGAAATTAACATTGCATAACACATAGAAATCTCTATGCGCATTTGAAGACTATTCGAATGACCAAAATACAGTGTAACTGCAATGCTTTATGGGTTTGTGCAATTACATAGTTTTTCGTAGATTGACCTGCACGGTTTCCACCAATGAGATCGCTTCATTCGTTGTGGACAAGACAGTGGCTTGACATCTAAGGTCCATAACAGATGGCGCAAGAAAAACAAGAAAACTCGTGAGCGGTACAAAATGTGTTAAGCACGGCAATCACATGCAATGTGGAACACTGGGTAAGCCCTACAACAGAAAAGAATATTACTATAAAAAAATCCAATTTGTATACTAATTTTCAATTTTCAAATAAAATTCTAGTATAAAACTGAATGTACTAAAGTAGTTAATACTGTATCAATGTTCTTAGATAACTGTGTATTACATAATATATTAACATGTAAAGATGCTGTACTATTTTTGCAACTCTGTGAATCTGAAATTAACTCAAGCTAAAAAATTTTTAATTTCAAAGAGATTAAACACAACTAATTACAATCTATCAACTTATTCAAACAAAAATGCTGTTAACAAAAAGAAAATCAAGAAATCTTAAAAACTGATTTGATGTTTGATGATATTAAGAATTACCGCTAATTTTGGAAGTGTAAAAATGGTATAATGGTCTGATTTTAAAGATCTCTTTTATTCACAAATATTTTAACATTTATTTCTAAAAGTATTTGTGCTACATTTTGAAATAATTTGTAAGTGGGGGGGTACAGATGAAACAGGACTGGCCATGAATTGATAAATGTTGAAGCAGAGTGATTAATACATGGTGGCTCATTACAGTCTCCCTACATTTGTATATGTTTGAAATTTTTTCCATTGACTAAAATGTGTGTGTGTGTGCACACACACATATACATAACATGTAACTTTAAAAATGATGAGCATAATTAAACAATTAACTATATATAAATATCATTCAACTACAACTTCTAATTTCAAATCACTTCTAAATTTCAACTATGAGTTTTGAATTTAACTTATCTACCAGGCTTCCCAGGCACTGAAAAGCTACTGCCGGCCTAATCTAACCACAGCCTGTAATTCTAGGGAGTCCTTTCAGATTGATTTAAATTTTCAAACTGAAAATCATAGCTCTCAATTCTTTTTGTTTCAAGGACTGAGAGATATCAAGTGTCTTCAATGCTGAATTTAATTTTTGTGAGCAAGCAAAGGAAAAAGCAAACTGTTTTATTCGGATTCAAATATTATCTATTCTTTGCCATCTCAACTTCTAAAATATCCAGATCTTTTTCTTGTGGATTCATCAGGGGTCAAAGAAAAAACTTAGCTTTAAGGGTATCTTTTCTCAATCCTGAGACATTTATTTCCAATAAGGTCATAATGATTACATGGGTGACAATGTTTTGTCCCCTTTAGTTCTCCCTTTAATTAATCTTGTTTGATCCTCTTCTCTCCTGCTGCCTATTAATGATCTCTTTAAAAGTTTCTCCTGCCTCTTTAGTATGTGTTCATTAGAGAACACACTAATTTAATTTAAAAAAGACGTTTACCCACAGTTTTTCTTGTTTCTACAAATATTTCTTAAATACCTTACTTTAGCATTATTATAATTTTTTAAGCCATACACATTTAAAATATCTAAGTAAAACACACCAATCATTTTTAAATAGGTTTCATAGTAATTTCCTCACCAAAAGACAGGATTTTGAAATAATACGTTAGCACATGCTTGTGAACTCTGATAAAATTCACTTCAAGTACCATTAAATTACCATTTTTATATATAGAGTGAATCACTGAATTTGTGCTACCTGTCCCACAGGCTACCATCCAAGTGTAATAAAATTCCTTATACATTTGGCATACAAAAAATTGAGGTTGACTGGTCCTTATGAACAAATCTGAGCTACAATTTAACATACCAATAAAGAACAGAGTTAGCGAGAAGGGAATGGGATTTGAACACGGGATGCGACAGAGTCACAGAAAGATAAGAGTTAAGAAAACAGATTTAGGGATTTCAAAGAGTCAAGATCAATAATGTGAGTAATAGGAACATCAGGGCAGAAAAGCTAATGTCCAGTTATATCTTTTAAAACACACGTGCATACAAAGAAAGAAAGAAAAGGGTTGATTAAATTAACTATAGTACACCTATACTATAAAATAGTATGCCAAGGTTAAAATGAAAAAATCAAACATGTAATAACATAAAAGCAAATTGCAGAATATTATATAAATACAATGCCACTTGCATGTTTTCAAAAGATGTACAAATTTATACATGTAATGAAATGTTTATATATTTATATGTAGAGAAGCTAAAAGGATGCCCACAAAAGACCTGGGGGCAGTTCACATTTTGTTCTGAACCTATCACCACTATACTGTTTTGATCTCATAATAAATATTTAAATAATATTTAAGTAATTAAGTGGAAGAGAAAACAAGCAAGGAGAGAAGCTTATAGGAGAAATTTTGGGATGGAGAAAGTTACAGGTCCGGATTTTCATTTGTTGTAACAACAGAGACCAAATCAATTTGCCTATTGTAATTAATATGGCCATAAAGATTAACAAAAGAAAATGCAAATTCTCATTACTCTGTTTAATCACCTATCTACTATTTGCCCTTCTTTGTTTTTTAACCCTACCAGACCAGAGGCCCTGAACCTAACTGTCCCCTATACCTGGGCTCCTGAGCATTAAAGAGAAGAAACCAACATGATAGAGAAAAATGTTAGTTACATGCACACACGTGGTTAGAATGAGATGGAACCTGGAGACACTGTAGAAAATAGGTCTGCCTTTCACTTCAGAAATTAGGTACAGCGGGCGGTATAGCGGCAGAGTCGGAAATGACCGACAAATCGCTACAGCGGTCTGGTGGGGTTAAAACAAAATCGAAACGAAATAACCCTAAAGTACAGTCAGAAACATTTCTGATTCTGTAAGAAATCATGCTATACGAGGGCTGTCTGGAAAGCAACCAGCCATGTAATATGAAAACTAGAGGCATTTATGGCTGGGGCTTTTTCCCGAAGGACCTCATATGAAAATCCAAACTGTCAAACTCTGTAAATAAAAAGGTAATAAATTGCTTCACAAAAGAATATTCTTATTTAGAAAAGCATTTATCATAGACCCTCCTTTAACGGTGAAACCAAATGATTTAAGTTTTTTTTGAACTACATAAACCCTATTATAAATTCCCTGACCAGACAGGCATATACAGTGCTGCCATGCCCACAGTGTTCTGGAAAGGTAAAATGACAGTAATTTGTCAGTTGTGGCAAATTAAATTATTTGCACTCCTTCAATATAAACTCCCCAGAGGAAAGGACAACTACTAAGAGGAAATAGTTACCTTTCTCCCCCAATTATTCAATTACTGTAGGATTTGTATTAACAACCTTGTCCTAACAAACTTAAGTTTGCAGCGTTTAGTCAAGTTTTCCCTAGAGAACTGATTAAAAAAATGCCATGCCTCCTTAAGGAATAAAAACACCCTCCCCTTCCATAAAAAATGTGAAAGTTAAATTACAGTAACTAAACATCTGAACCCCAGCTGCCCCAGTCATTAATACAGAATATTTTATAATACAGAAAAAAGGAATCTATGTTGGCAATAATAATAAATTTGATTTCTTGGCTCTCTTTGACCAAGCTTTACGATTTGCAAATCATTGATGGCAGTTTATCTATTTTTATAGCACAAAGATATCATCAAATAATAAGCTATGCTATTTCTTAGTCCCCAAACACTTATAATGCATCACACGGATACACAGAAAAACAAACAAGAATAAAAAGTAGCACTAGTGTTACCACCAGTGAGTGTATTTCTCAGGTGGCCATGAATCTGGGCCTCTCTGGAATCAAGTCCCCCAGGTTCCTCTGCCCAATGCAGTGAACCAGACTCAGGACTCACTAAAACAGTGTCAGATGCTGCTTAGAACAGGACAGAGAAAGTCTAAAAACAAGAACATGGGTGGTTGTTCTTGGTTAGGGACGTTGTGAGGAAATGTATAGATCTGGTTCTCTTTACAGCTGTGCTTACATTACTATGAATTCGGTATGTCCTATGTACTATGAATTGGTACATTAGACACATACCAATCAAATCTGTGAGGATGAAAGAAATGAGAAGTGCAAATTAAGCACATTCCTGTTTATGAAGTTTATCAAAACGTCTCTAGAAGCTTAGTAATAATAGCATTGTACTTCACCACCTAAACACAGATTCATAAATGTTAATTTTAAAAATGAATTTTCTCGATCATTTCAAAAACTAGAGGTAGAGGTGGTGCGGTGTAGGCTTCGGCGCTGTCAATGCCACGGCCTGGGTTCGACTCCCAGCCAGGGAAACACCAAAAAATACCAAACCAAAAAACTAGAGGTAAATGGATTATATGTACATTTTACATTTTATATGGCAACTTTTATTCATTTGTGATATCATTTGCCTCAAGTTTTACAACACTGCATTATATGGATATAGAATTAAATCTACAATATTATGATCCATTAACACAAAATGTTGAAAATTAATGAAAACTGTTATCAAGCATTCTAATTAACTGAACATCTTTATTAGTCAGACCTGCCAAATGTATAAACTACAAGACTGTTGTGAGAATTAAATGATAAACAATAAATATTTTTCAAAGGTTTTTATGCGCAGGCTGCAAACTACCGTAGCATTTTCTTGGTGGTTATGTGACTTTGTGAGTACTCTTGCAAGGAATGGGCCTCTCATGGCTGGCTTAGCCTCAGGCTACAGCTTTAATGTCTCTTCCTTAGCAAGGGTCTTCGTGACCCACCAGTAAAGGCCTCTTACTCTCAGTACCCTAAATTTCCTGCTTGGTACTTACCCTGATGTTATTTTATTTTCCCTGCTAGAATGAAAAATAGGGACACATCTGTCTTTTTCATTACTGAATTCCTTTCATATAGTATGGTACCTGGATCACAGAAACAGTAACGATCACCTTAATTAATGAATAAATGAATGTTGTCCAAACATTTATCAGAAATCACTCTTCCAGAGTATTATAGGCACAATGTCAAATGTCTAATCTTCAAATACACCTACTTTTTATCCAGCTTTTCAAAATAATTCATAATTGACAATTCCGGTATTTTCTCTTTATGGGAACATCCATACTCCCTTCAATATATTATTTCTTACTGATGACATTTTCAAAGGTTATCTTTTCTGTTCAATGGTTCTCAAACTCCCTTATACTTAAAAAACAAAAACAAAAACAAAAACAGAGTTTTAGTTTATATGTATATCTCTCAATATGCATGCTATAGAAATTAAAACTCATTTTAAAATTATTAATTTATTAAAAATAATATGTGAGAGCTGTCTGAAAAAAATCCAGCCATAATGCCTCTATTTTTCATATTAAATGGCTGTATACTTTCTGGACAGCCCTGGTATGCATTACCCATTACCTCATGAACTTGATAAATAAGATCATAAAATAACAGCACATTTTTATGAAAAATAACTATTTTAAAAAACAAAAACCTCTTAGGTGAGTGGCACTGTTTTACACTTCTGCAAATGTAACGTCTGGCTTACTAAAAAGACAGCTGGATTCACATGTCTGTTGTGATACGGAATTTTGATTGAAGTATATGAAGAAAATCTAGGGAGGAGAATTTTAATACCTTTTCTGATAACTGTGGGTATTATTCTTTGATACTACACCAAAGCTGGACAAGCAGTAGTTTCTGAAAGGTTAGCTGCAACATACCATATCAATAAACGTTTCCTTCTCTATTACATTAAAATTAATTGCTCTATTTCAGCCTTTGAATGTTTTCCATACATAATTCATTAATACCACTTGGAAAATATTGGGTTATGCCAATCTTCTAAATGCTGATATTTTATTATACACTGTATTAAAATTACATGTTATTATCACCACTGATCAAATGAGGATAATCTTTAAATGTTGGGAACTGTCAAGCTTACAATGGTGGTTCAAGTTTTCCAAACTCCTCATTTTTGCTTGAAAGCTCAAATTTTATCTTTGGCAGTAAATGTCAGTTGTTTTCCATGATGTGGCAGGCTCACTCCTCGCATATTTGAGAAAAATGTCTGCAAATACTCAAGTCCGAATAATGATTAGTTGTTAGGTCTTTTAGATTAAAAATGGTAGACAATTTAAAAATTCACTAATTTAGCTTGCAACTCAAATATCTGCACAAGTGCTTTTACTCAAGGCAGTCATTATACTTTTGCATGAAGCCAAAGTGCTTCATGAGTACTTCCTATGCCTTCACAGAGAATATTAAAAAGACATGTACTCCAAGGTTAAGATTTAATAAAATTAATAATATTTAATGCTTCATTAAGGACATTCTTAAAGTAGTCTTTAAAAAAAACAAAACAAAACTAAATGCAAGGCAGTGGTGAATACAATACTATCTGTACCATGGCCTCAAATCGTGCTCAGGGGCCAGCAGTTTGACCATCAACTGCACTTTCAGAGCACAGCCTCTCACAAAGTATCTATGGCAGCCATGTAACCCCACTACATGTTCTTCCTGAAAGAAGAGAATTCCCTGTTTAGGTATTTGAGAAATGCTGCATCCTATATTCCATCTTAGAGATGAACTCTACTCATTAGTGTATTAAGGAGAGAGGGAGAGAGAGAGAGAAGGAAAACTACAAAACTCTGTTTATCACAATATTCCAAAAAAGTATACAAAACCTCTTTAACGGTTATTTAAAAGATCCCAAAGCACACATTTGAGAAAACACTACTCTAACCAGAAAACATTTTTAAAAGGAAAATTCCAACTTGCCTCACAGAAGAGCCCCTTTTCTTTCTCATTTTGCATTTTTCTTTCGTTAAATGCTTACTCTAGTTGTCAGTTATCTAAATGCTGAAAGGACTTAACAAAAATAAAATCTATAAAAACAAGACAATTATTTCTCTTTGGGAGAAGGCATGTGTCCAAATGTGAGAATAGAGGTATGGCCAACTAAGACATGAAACAAATGAGATAAAACTATTGGAAAAGAGACAAACTAATTTGGATACAATATAGTTAACAAGAAAATTTTAAAATATTGACTCAAAATATTAGAATTAATAAGGACCCTCAGTTAAATGAGTTAGCACCAAATTTAATAGCAACACACACACCCCCAAAGACAATTTAAATGGAGATACACCCATATCAATTCAGATTCAATGTAATCCCATCAAAATTCCAGCAGGACTATAGTAGAAATTGACACACTGAAGGATCATCTTTTCAACAAATGTGCTGACATTCATACACAAAAAAGTGAAACGCAATTCAAATCTCACACCATATACAAAAATTAACTCAAAGTAGATCACATACCCAAATGTTGAAAAGTATAAAACTTCCAGAAAAATATCACAGGGAAACATTTTTTGTGACCTTGGTATACAAAAATTTTATATATACATATATATATAAAACACTGAAAACAATCCATATATGAGGTCAGACAATTAATTTGGAAACTCATCCTAGAAAAAGTGCTACATACCTCATTGCTGAATGTCACTACGGTCACCTTAGAAGTACTCCCCTTGGGAAGCTGTGCACCGAAGCCAACACCTAGTCCACCCTTCAAAGCAATTCTGCAACTGTTTTTCTGGAATGGCCATCAGAGCTGTCATCGTACCACACCAGCAACGTGGTAAGGTGATGACACCTTACCAAGTATTGGTACAGTGCTGCTAACATACGTGCACAGTGGCAAGTTCATGAACTTAACTGTCAGATTTTGGGTACAATGACAGTTCTGATGGCTATTCCAGAAAAATAATTCCAAAATTGCTTTGAAAACTGGCATCGGTACATAGCTTCCTAAGGGGAGTACTTCAAAGGTGAACATAGTGATATTCAGCAATGAGATAGATATGTAGCACTTGTAGGATCAGTTCACAAAATTAATTGTTCAACGCTTTAAGAAAAAAATAGATGAACTGGATTTAATAAAAATTTTAAATTTGCTTTTCTAAAGATACTTAGAAAAACAAAAAGGCAAGTCACAAACTATGTGACTATATCTGCAATATATGTATCTGACAAAGATTTGTATCTTGAATATATGTATATAAAAAATTCTTGTAACTCAATAATAAAGAGGCAAACCTCAATTTAAAAAAGGAGAGAAGGCAAAAGATTTGAACAGATACTTCACCCAAATTATACAAATCACAATATACACACATAAAGATGCTTAGCATCATTGTTATTAAGGAAATGCAAATTAAAACAACAGTGAGCTATAACTACATAACCTCTACTAGAATGGCTAAAATTAAAAGGACTAACCACACATACTAGGATTAACCATACTAAGTGTTGGCAAGAATGCAGAGCAACCAAAACTCTCAAACACTGCCGGTAGCAACGTAAACTGGTGCAATTCTGGACAACAGTTGGGTAGTTTTTTAAAATGTGAAAGAAACCACCCAACTATTTCAATCTCTTCTATTTATCTAAGAGAATAAAAATGTATGTCCACACAAACCTATCACATATGCTCATGGCAGCTTTGTAATAATCAAAACCAGAAACAACTCAAATTGTTCAACAAGAGGTAAATGGATAAAAATATTCTGGCATTTCCATACAATGGAATACTACTAGTCCTAAAAATAACTACGCTGAGTGAAAGAAGCCTGACATAAACAAGTGTACTTAGTATAAGACACCATTCACGTAAAATTCTAGAAAATATAAACTGATCTATAGTGACAAAAACAAACGAACAAAAAACCAAATCCGTGTTGGCCTGGCTCCAAGAGGGAAGGGGAGATGCAATACAGACAACAGAAAACAGGCACAAGGGAACTTTTTGCAGTGAGGAGTATTTTGTTTCCCTGAGAGTAGTGATGGTTTCACGGGTGTACACATAGGTCAAAATTCATCCAGTTGGACATTTAATATGTATAATTCCTTGTACATTAATAATATCACAGCAAAGCTGTTAGGTTAAAAAAAAAAGAACTAGCCATCCTCTCCTTACCTATCCCTACTCACACACAGCCTGAGGACACTGTTGAGGGGAGGGCCCAGGAAATTAGCAAGGAAAAAAATTAGCTACAATACGTAAAGATGACAAAGACACAGTGAGATAAGGATGCTCGTACAGCTGATCTAATAATTCACAGGCAACAAAGAGTTTACGTAGTTCATACCCTGATACTACTATGAATAGTATCAAAACTCAAATAGCATTTTAAAAAATTCTTTGTCTTCACCAAATACTTTATCATTAAATTATTTAAGCATCAAAAACAACTAGTTTCAGTATAATACAGTAGACTCTCAGTTAACCAGCACCCATGCTGGATAAATGTAGTATTATTTCTTTTATTTATTTATTTATTTATTTATCTGCTGGTTGCTTGAATTATGGTTAACAGAGAGTCTACTGTAATTAACAAAGAAATAGGGGAAAAGCTGGCCTTAGAAATATAATAATGTACAGAATTCAACATTATACTTTGATTTTTCTTTTTAAACTGATATTTTTTCCTACTTATTTCATTTATATGGGGGGTAAAATCACAAAAACATTCAAGAAATAAACTGATTTTTTTAAATTAAACATTTTTTTAACTAAACTGAACATAATTAGTTTTTTTTATTCCTTTTTCACTCTACAGACACATATTTGGTAAATAAAAAGCTGTATAAATTCTATACGTTATTCTAAAACTCAATTTTTTGTATTTACCAATAGAGGTTCTTTTTACTATCTTTTCATCAATAATGCAGGATAATACTGTATTTTAAAAAAAGGAGAAATAATCATATAAACTAACTTAAGAACATGATGCAAATTATACTGAGATAATCGTTTTAGAAAATCTTCAAGAGTTTATCAAGCAAATAACATGAGCAGCATGTTTGCTAACGAATTACTAATTTATCTTCTGGCTTTCATAAAAAAAATGTAACTATAATTCTCAGACACTCTCCAAAGTAATTAAGAGATGAAGTGAGTTACTATGTCAAATTAAATCATGTATTTTTTAAGTCATATATGAAACTAATTTTACATTTCAATTCATGGTCATGTGCCATGATCCAAAGCAGGCTATTATTACATTAACTACTTTGTTTCAAATTGTAGCAGAAAATTAAAATATACTTTGTCTTAAAAGTTATTTTCTGCATTTAAATATTATTCTAATGAACCAAATGAGAGTATAAAATTATCATTACCACAATATTACATGAGTTATCCAGAAACTACACATCTATAACCAAACCAAAACCAAAAATAACTCAATCACTAAAGGGGACTATATGATTAAGCTTATAAGAAATGAACAGAATATTTATTCATAGGTTTAAAAAGAGAAATAACAGGAAGGGGGGAAAAAATTTGTCCATAGAGCAACATGATAAAAGAAAGTAAAAGGCATGAGAAAGAAAAAAACCAAAACATAAAACCAAAATGTAAATCCATCCTCAACACACTCCTCATCTGCCTCCTCACATGAAAAAAAAAAAAAAAAAGACACTAAATGTTGTAAAATGTTTTCTCAAGTGAGAGAGTGACTGGATGAGTTAAAGGAGCGTTTTCATCCCCTAAGCATGACTTTATATAGTGGAGAAAGTTACATCACTACAAAAGTTTCATCATAAAAGCCCTTATACTTCACTGAGTATACTTAACAAATAACTTTAACATACATTTAGTTTTTTAAATTGCAAGAATGCTATTATTTCTATATTGTACATGATCCATCATCATCTGGCCCTTGTTTATGTCACCAAGCTCAGGATAAACTACCTACAAGTTGCCAAATATATTCCAGGCTCATTCATGCATCAGTAGCAATCATGTATTGCCTCTATTGGGAACATTCTTATTCACTTCATGGCATAAGACTTCAAGACTCAGCTCAAATGTCACTTTCTTCTGCAAGACAACCCCTGCCCCAAGTTTGCCTCTGGTGTTCCTCCAACACTGTACATATTTCTTATAGCACACCTCTTAGGGCAGGTTATTTATGTTATTTATATTAGACTTTGAAGGCCTGCAGGCAAAGGAACATGCCTAGACACTCGCATGCTTTCAGAGTTTAGCATTACCTAGCTTTAATATATACTTGGGTGCCAAAAAAACGTATACACATTTTAAGCAATCTTATCTATGTATTACCTTTCAAAGCTGAATTGAATTACAGTAGCAATATATAGTATGATAGTCATTCAAAAGATGGCATTAATCAAATGAATGCTAGCATCACCATGCAACAGGCTGGACAGTCAACAAAAATGGTGGAAGCACGGTTGTCGTTTCAGGAGCACGAGACCATTTTGAAGTGGTATTTGACACTGGACAATGGACAGGACAAAGAGGTACAGTTGAGTTTCCCCCACGTTCTCCTAACACTCCTTGACTTCTACCTCTGGGGGACCTTAAAAGGATGTGATGTACCGTAGAAACTGTCTACACTGGCAGTACTTGGGAAGAAATTGAAATGGCATGTGGAGTGATGTAAGTGGACACTTGGTCAACATTGTTCAAGCAGTAGTTCACCGTAATCAGAAGTGTCTGGACACTGATGGTAACCACTGTGAGCACCTCTTGTAATTGCTGAAGTCAAATGTGATTTATATTCATCTTCGGTTATTGGTATATACTGAGTATTACAATTTTAATAAAGCCTTTTCCTTTCTTAAAATGTGTATACATATTTTGGCACCCTGTGTATTTAGTGAAGAGAAAAAGGGAGAGGAAAGGGAATAAAATGTGTAATGGACAATGTGCTGGCCAACCAAAACCCATGTTCTCAATTCATGTGACAAATTTTGTTTTACAAGGGAAATTGTCAATTTAGCATTGCAGTCTGTATGTTACCTCTTACATTTCACAAAAATACACAGAACTTGACAAATTTGAATGGATGAGCTTGCAATCTCATCATCAGAATACAGACTGATTTATTCCCATGAAATAAGGTTGTTCAGTGAGGAGTAATGTAAACATAATTATTTCAGGGTGGTTTTTATATTTGTCCACACTGTTTTACAAAATCTCCCCTAAGATTAATCTTTTAATAAAAAATATTATTAAAAAGGCAGCAAAGTCTCCTTAATACCATATTTGAAAGTCAAATGTAATTTGCAAATAAAATATTTTAAAAAATACACTAGTGAAATATTAAACAGTAACCAAAATGAAAATAATTAAAGAAGCAACAAAACAAACAAAAGCAGGAAGTTTTCTTTTAGATACCTTTACATAAAGTCAAGAAATTTATCTGCCACCATATAAACAGAAGCTTAATCTGATCTCTTAAATATCCAACGTAAGATCATCCACGCCTCTTTCCCTTCCTCTGTATACATGTAAAACCTGCATCACTAGCAGTAACAGTCTCTGTAGTAATAATTTATCACATCAATTTCCTTTAACTTTTATTTTTGGTTTTTGTTTAAGAGATAAAATGTAGCTATTTTATTATACATGTGTAAACTTTCTCAAATGATAGTAAATCTAAAGGCTGCTTAAAAAAAACAGGATGATTCTCCTGGAGACACTGCCTCTTTGCTCCTCAGCGAGCTACAGTTTAGTATTTTAAAGAGTTACTTCGTCCCTGATCTAAGAACGCCAAGCTACCACTTTCCCTTAGTCTCCTCACAGTGTTGATACATCATTTTAAACTATGTTCACTAAGTACTTATTTTGCCATCTTTCCTACAGTTTTTCACTATATAATTGTTTATATGATAAAATGTTGCTTCAGTGTTTCACAAATTATGAGAAATTATGTTAGTCTGTCCTCCCTCCATTCCCAAAGACTGTTTTCATTCCTAAACTTCACCCCCAGTTATTCACCATCGACAACTCAAACAAATCATCAAGATGACTAGTGGCATAACTGTCACAGCTTTATAAAAAGAACCATAAATCAACACACCTTTAGTTTAGTTTGTAGGTAATTACTACCTTGCTATAATACATTCAGAAACAATGACATTATCATTCAGTCATTCTCTTATGTTAGAAATCACAATGGTATCCTATTTCCCACTGGATCAAATTTAAATTCTATCAACCAATCCCAGGTATAATAAAATTATTTTCAGTTTAAATTTAATAGGTATTCCCTGCTCCACATACCCAACTTTGCTCTGGCATATATTGGTTTTATTAATTTTTTATGTATGTATTTACCACAGCCACTAGATCTAAAGCCCCTACTTGGGAGGGAAGATGTTCTAGTCATGCAATAGACAATGAAGCATTAATGAATGAAGTCATTGAGTAATACCAAATCACCTTTCTCATTAGATGCATCTCTCTCTATCTGCTTTATCCTGCCTCTAAACTTCTGCTCCAGCTACTTCCCACCTGAAATGCCCTCTTTTTTTCTTGTTGATCAATCTAAAATCTTATAAGGAAGATAGGGAGACTAAGATTAAAACTGCAGCTATAAAAACATATTTTGAGATTCACATTAAAAAAACAAAAAAAACAAAAACAAAGCAATCCCGGACAGCAAATTGAGTAAGGTCAATATGCATGATATTTTACAAATCGTAAATCAAAATAATTTATTCAATTCTACTTATTTGCATATTAGAAATTTTTATGTTTTCCCTTTTCTGTACTTCAGTCAGATGCCTATAAATTTGGATGCTTATAAATTTATTTTGTTATAGGTAATATGCAGATACTAAAGAACTATTGTGTGTGTGTGAGAGAGATCAATCTATCAGCGAAACATCTGATCATGTCAATTAGGAATTAAAAATGATTGCCTCTGGGAAGCAAAAATGCAGGAATAGGGAAGAATGTGATAGGGCGATGATATGTTTTATTATAAATGTTTTGGTACCACCCAACTTTTGAAACTATGTAAACTTAAAATTGAAAGACATTAAAAGAGTGTTTGATGGTTGTGTGTTTCTGGCAGACAGTGCAAGGTGTTCCTCAGCTAGCCCCATCCCCTAATTGCTTCTTGTATTTCCAATCTGTCTTTGTTTCTCAAGTGAAGTCTTCCTTCTGACTTTCCTGTTAGATTTGTCTCTACCGTAAGTCTCTAAAACAGAAGAGAGGCAGCATCATCATCATCTGAGAACGTGTTAAAGATGCAAATTCGCAGGTTCATCCCAGATCTACAGAATCGGAAACTGTAAGTGGGATCCTGCCATTTGTATTTTAATAAGCCCTCCGGATGATTCTTGTGTACCCTAAAGTTTGAGAACTGCTATTACAATGGTTCAACATTCTCTTTCCCTGACTGCTTCCTTCATGAAGGCTGCATCCTGTCAAGGTCCAAACACACATATATGTAAGCCCACAGCCCACGCAGATCAGTTCTGGTTAATGTAAGTACCTGGGGAGAAGAGGCCCATTATCATAAACACTGCTCTTACTTCTGCCCTCTAATATTCAGAAACTGACAGGTGTTTAATCACAAATTTGAAATGTTTTCAGTGTTTAATGAAAAGAAGTAGTGTGGAAGGGATGCCCTGAAGACCTTTTCACCAAATAAAAGCATCTTCTTAACTGTAAATTACAACAAAAAGTAACTACTGTAACACTAAAAAACTGGATGTACTGACAATCACACTTTTGACTGATTTAACTAATCCTCTGTCAAATCTACAACCAAATAATGCCACAGATTGTGCTCCGTGGTTTTAAATGCTCATGTCCCTAAATGCTAAAAAATCAAAGCAAAGCTTCTAATGATTACTTTTAAATTAAAGTTTAAACAACTTTATAATAGCCCAGGAATACAGCTTATGATTTAATAAAGGATCAAACAAAATGGTAACATTTTTAATGTCACATCATATATGAATACTTCAGTCCAATTAATATTTGGGAAAATCAATTCTCATTCTGAAGATACAAAGCTAACACAGACTCTGAAACATTATTGAAAGCAACTGAATGTGTGTTGAAGAATAAAGTAATGTAGTTTAATAAAGCTGAGCTTAGTACCAAAGTAAATTTTAGTAGAGGTAATAATAATTTTTAGGTAGTTTTAGTTTCTAAAAAATTATCAGTATTATAATGACTATCAAGATCAGTGTCTTAGCAAAAGGGTTTGGAAGAGGGTTACTTTCCTCAATATCAGAGTCTGGTCCATCCTGGAATTGAGGAAAACCACCCTCCTCCAAATTTTCATTATGTTAAAATGGAAATTTAATGTATTCAATATGATCTCAGAATGACAATAACAGACCTATAATTTATTAACTTAAGAAAAATATTCACAATATACAGTTTTACATATATTATATTTAGCATAGTTAAGTTTCTGGGAAATTTATGGACATAAATATGTAAGCCTAAACTTACTAGAAACAAAGAGGTGCATATTATGTTACATACAGCAAATTATTTTACATTAAGTAAGAATGCTAGACTTTACTCAAAATGAAGAAAAACTGTTCATATTTCCATGATGGCCAATCCCTACTCAAAATGAAAATTATGAAAATACAATTTCTGCTCATTTATAATGCAGCTACCTACATGGCATGTCTCAAGCCCAACGTTACCTCCGGTTTACTTCTTATAAATGTTACATCACACTGTAGTGAAATCAGCTTAAGGAAAACAGTTCTCTTTTACAAAACAAATTTGCCACTTCATATATAGTCTTCTCCATTCTTCCTAAATAAAATAACTTCCCAATCAGAATTGGGACCCTATCTTTAAATGGATCATAAATATAATTTAACTATAAAATCTCAATAAAATGTAAAAATTACTAATTTCCATTACAAACAATTCCAATTATCATCATAGTAAAGAGACATGCATCTCACACATGGTTGAATTTGATGTACACTCCACTCAGCTGAGCTGGACCTTTGGATTTTATTTCCAAAGGTAGCATGATTGGCTAGACTACAGTTTTAAACAAATTGACATCAGAACCACTGTAGCTACTGAAAATCTTTGTCACTAATGGTTCTAAGTAGAATGAGACAGTAACTGTATATGCTGGACCTATCTCCCATGCTGCCCACTGAGCAAAGAGGAACCCTACTAGCATGCTCGAATTCTCACCTTTCTCAGTTCCCAGTTTTGTGAGGTCATATTAAGACATTAAGAAAATGCAGAGAAGTAGAGATGCTGCACTCCATAGGGTTGGTTCATGCTCCTGTATCCCTTAACATGTTTTCCCATTTCACTGAGTTAGGCCCTGCCGTATAACAAGACCAGCTTCCAAGTGCATATAGATAACACAAGTTTTTATATTTCATCTTCATACAATGGGACAAGAATGTTTTAAAGAACATATATTCACAAAATTGAATATTCAACTCTAAATAGAATTTCCTTAAAATCTCTATACTTTATAAGTAGGAATACAAATTATTAACATTATCTAAACCAATATGCCAGAGGAAATGCTTTTAGTGTTTCTACTTTCAATAACAGTCTATAGTATAGTGCCCTCCTTTTCCAATTAAAAAAAATGTTATTACTTTGGTAAAATACACTTAGGGAGCAATTAAAACTTTCACGATCATATACTTTCTTTTCCAGTCTAATTATGGATTGATTTTTAAAAGACAAATAACTTGCAAGTCACTAGAGAGAAATTATTTTGAAATTCCCAAGACATCATGATTCAGTATATATTATATTTATAAACTACACTTTTGAAATTTAATGGGATTTTTTTTTTTTGGCAGTTCCAAATTATTAAAGCCACTGGTGTTCCATCCTGGATATTGGCAAAATACATTGAAATTTTTTATAAATTTCACCTCATTGCCTTTTCATAAATGCCTGCAGGCCTATAATAAACAGTGTTAACCATGAGAGAAGTAATGCCTGAAAGGGAAAGGAGAACGAGAAAAAACTGTTGTTCGAGTCGACTCAGCAGAGATTAAAAAGCTCTGGTATTACCAGAGAGCAGAAATGAGCTAGCTGAGTTTGGGGAGGGAGAAAAATTTGGCAAATAAAAAACAGGAACAGAAAATAAAAAAGACACTGCAATTTCAGATCTTATTTTAGTACAAATTAGCAATTCTCTGACAAAAACTAAGTAGAGAAACACTTAGTTATTGTAATCTTTTCTTCTTCCAATCCCAAGCCATTCAGCAAACTGTGAAGTAGAGCCCCATAGATGACACGCTATTTTTTTAAAAGAGCTGACAAAGAAATTGGCACAAGTAGATGTGTTACTTTATACCAAATTCCAAAAATAATTTTCCCATTTGAAAAGTTCTACTGCATCAATTTCACAGGTAAATGAGAATTATGTATTCTCATATTTAACTCTGCTAGAGTATATCTATCATATAAGGAGAGTTTCACCTGAGTCAAAGAGTTTTAGTATTAATATTAACATTTGGGAACAGTAACTGAAAATAATAACTATGGACTACTTTCAAGCTAAAAATGAAAAGTAACAGTCAGTACAAAACAATTCAAACTATATTCAAATCCATGCAATTATTCTCCTTGATTACAATTCTTCAGATGAGGAATATATATGACAAGAGAATAGATCTGAATAATAAAAGAGAATCATTTGAAACAATGGAGGGGCAAAGTAACAAATGGAAAAAGATGCAACTGTTAAGTTTACCTGGAATAACCAAAGCCCTAAACTTGCTTCAATACACACGTATTTTTAAACAAAACATGTTAACAGTAGTTTCACAAAATGCTTTACAATATATACAGCAAAAAAAAAAAAAAAGCAGGAAGTACCATCTAAAAAATATAAAATTGACATATATTAATTTACTTGAGCACACTGCCATATGCCATACTTAAAAGTATTATGAATTTCTTTTCCTTATAGTAGCATTAAAATGTCTGTTACTCACCATTTACCACTCTTATTTGGAGATATAGCATTTAGTATCATTTAAAGTACATACAATGTTCTGATTAATATGGTCCATAAATGCTGAAGTAAAAGGAACATAGAAATACTATATAATTTACATATAATATGTATGAAATATGTATATTATATATATTATTACATAAAGCAAAACAGAGTATAGCCTAAATGCATAAGGTACATTTTTTCCTTAAAAAGATTATACAAGGGGGAACCAAAAAACCCCAGGAATTATTATTGTTTACTGGAGGGCAGGCCACTTGTAGTACAGGCTTCCCCCACTGAGTGAGTGTTCTAGGAACCATCTGCATCAGTGTACCAGCTGGTGGTGGTGTGCGAGGTTGCACTGGGCTTCAGTGAACTTTTTTGGAGAATCTTTCAACACATTTGCCCATTTCGTGATGGGTGATTTACACAAACAACTTGCAGCATGACAACACACCTGCCCACACCGCGATGAGTGTTCAGCAGTTTTTGACCAAAAAAATGGCATGACCCCTGTGCCCTATACTCCCTATTCAACCCTAGATAAAAAAAAGTTCTCAAAGGGAAAAGTTTTGCCAATGTGGAAGAGGTGAAACAAAAAAATGGCAGAAGCACTAAACATCAAAATCACTGAGTTCAAAAACTGTTTTGAGCAGTGGAAAAAGTGTCTCAATAGGTGTATTGCATCAAACAGAGATTACTTTGAAGGTGACTAAATTCAAACCCCTCTAACAAAGAAAAACAATGCATCACTAACTATTATAATACATTTGGGAAGTGTAATAACATATGGTAGCATAGATGTGTTCAAGTATTGCTTTATACAGAAACTATTAACTGGACTCTGTTAACAATGGAAAACTGTCAAAAAATGCCTAAAGATATATGCCTCACTTAGTAACAAACACTACTGAGAAAGTTACATAAGTCAAATTTTTATACTAAATGAACTACAGAATGAAAGGATTTACTCCTTAAATACTTTGTTAATGTTTAAAAATCCCTTCGGAAGTAAAATAATCAGTCCTAATTAATCACAGTTCAGGTTCATATTCTGTACACTGGGTTTCCCTAAAATGATCCTGGTCTACCTGATTTTCTAATTATTTTTTCCCAGTGTTACAGCACATGTATCTCCCATTTCAAAGAATTATTCATAAATATAGGGAAAGTAGGAAGGTATTTACGAGATGAAAATACATTTTTTAAAGGCAAAAGAGTGAAAGCTTTCAAATTATGTTTCATTTAAATCTAAAAACTGAAGTGGTTCAGCATATTAAAGACGCCACTTCTCCTGAAGTTGATCTCCTCAAGTTTCAGAAGAATCACTCTTTCTGATGTTAGGGCTTAGAGCTACAGCCAACAAGACAGTGTGGTGGAGCTACAGACACAGGAATCAATGGAAGAGAACAGCGAACCCAGAAACAGACTCACACAAGCATGCCTACCTGATTGTTAGTAAAGTGCAAAAGCAATACAATGGGAGACAAACAGCATCTTCAGTAAAGAAAAGAAACTGAACATTC
>PVJL010005033.1:48946-116891 GCA_004026885.1 Lyroderma lyra
AAAAAAAAAAAAAAAAAAAAAAAAAAAAAAAAAAAAAAAAAAAAAAAAAAAAAAAAAAAAAAAAAAAAAAAAAAAAAAAAAAAAAAAAAAAAAAAAAAAAAAAAAAAAAAAAAAAAAAAAAAAAAAAAAAAAAAAAAAAAAAAAAAAAAAAAAAAAAAAAAAAAAAAAAAAAAAAAAAAAAAAAAAAAGGAAAAGAAAACAAAAAGAAATTTGAGCTAATCTCACATCATATCCAAAAGTTAATTCAAAACAGATCATGGAATTAAATGTAAAATGTGAAATTAAAACACTTTCAGAAAAAAGAAATCACAGGAGAAAAGTTTTAGGACCTAGGAGCAGTGAAGAATTCTTAGACTTGACACCAAATCATGATTCATAAAAGGAAAAATTAATTAAAAAGAAGACATCATAAATGGGACTTTATCAAAATTTAAAACGTTTGCTCTGAAAAAGATCGTATTAACGATGAATGAAAAACTAACTACAGACTATGGTAAATATGTACAAACCACATATCTGACAAAAGACTAGTATATAGTTCATAGAAAGAACTTTCAAAACTCAATAGAAAAATAATCCAATTAGAAAATTAGCAAAAGGTGCGAACAGACATTTCACCAAATACAGCATACAGATGGCAAGTAAGTACAAGAAAAGATGGTCACCACCATTAATTATTAGGAAAATGCAAGCTAAAATAATGAATTATCACCACACACCTATCAAAATGGCTAAAATAAGAAAACAGTGACAATAAATGCTGATTAGGATATAGAGAAACTGGATCAATCATACAAGTAGGTATATAAAATGGTACAGTCACTCCAAACTATAGTTCAGCAATTCCTTTCAAATGGACTTACCAAACCCCTCAGCAATTGCACTCTTGGGGATTTATCCTAGGAAAATTAAGATATTTTCATATAGAAGCTTATATGCAAATGTTTATAATTTTATTTGTAATAGCCAAAAACTACGAACTACCTAAATGTCTTTTCATGGATAATAATTTAACCATGGTTAAACCAACTGCTGTACATCTAAGGACTATCACTCAGCAGAAAAAGGGAACAAACCATTGATATACAGGGAACTTAGATAATCTCAAGGGAATTACACTAAGTGAAAAAGCAAATGTCAAAAAGTTCCATACTATATCATTCTATTTATAATTATATAAACTGAATAATAGACAAAGAATTAGTGGCTGCTAGGGGTTATGGATGGGGGAAGGATGACACATGGCTACAAAGAGATAGCATGACAGAGCCCTGTGGTGATGGTAAAACTTTTAACAGAACTTGAGCTTTTAATTTTGGCCAGCTATGAAACAATCTGGATTCTTACACACACACACACACACACACACACACACACACACAGCCAACTATTCTCAGATGGAGAAATGTTAAAAGACATTATTTCAATTATGAAAATTTTATTGTAGAGTATGAGGAAAATGACATTTTACAAAAAGTGAAAGATCTTCAATTAAGTCACCTGACAGTTGCCCATAAAATACAAAACCTTTCTAACAATACTGTAGTTTTCAACACATCACTGTAACTTCCATTTTCAAATCTTAAGTTTCTTCCTCACACTCAACAAATACAAGAGGCTCCTATCGTAGTTCTAGTGTTTTTTACCTCTCCTCCTACAGGCTGTTTCTTGAGGCCCCAAGTCATGTATTAAACAAAGCCATGAACCTAAGAGATACTTATAAAAAATAATATCAATTTTATTAAAATCTGTTTTTGTGCATTTTTTTCTTTTTATTAAATTTACTGGGTGACATTGGTTAATGAAATTACATAGGTCCCAGGCATACAATTAATTCTGCAGTGCATCGTCTATGTGTTGCATTGTGTGCTCACCACCCAGAGTCAGTTCTCTTTCCATCACTGTGTATTTGATGTGGTTTTTTTTTTTTAATACATGGCAGCTATAAACCATTACAGTACACTGATATAAAGAAGACAATTTGACACAATGACAGGAAACTCCCTCCCACTTACCTCTACAGAAATACTTACATACATACTCATCTCTTTTAAAATGAACATTGATACAAATCAACATTATTAGAAAGACTGATTATTGGAACAGATTCTACGGCAGAAAAGCAGCAAATGAACTACCATGCATTTGAAAAATATTGACATGTTTAAGGTATCTTTATTATAACTAGATCATTTCAGAAATAATGCAAAAAGCTTTTTGAGTAGTATAACAAGATAAAAGCTAGTAAGACCATCATAAGAAACCAACATTAAAGGATATTATAATATGGTACCCCTAAGATGGGAGAAAACCTAAACATCCAAGTCTGTGTACCCTAAGGAAACAGTGAGCTGAAGATGTAGCTTCCCATCCCTTCTACTTTTTCCCCATTGTACTTCTATAGTAATTTAAAGTTTTAATTAACAAAAAAAGTTACCTCCAGCAAAAAATTAACCCTGTTTAGGCATGAACCAGGTTAATTGGCCATCCTAAAAACAAGATACCTATACGTGAATTAATTTCTTAACCAAAAGCTTCTTGTTCAATGTGTAAAGTTAACCTTATTTGCACAGTCCAATCTGTTACTGGGATTATTATGGAAGAATGCCAGCCCCAGAAACACAAAATGCCTTCAAGAAAACAAAGGGTGAGAGCAAAGTGTTAAAATATTCATGACACTTGTTAAAACGGTTAGGCAGGCTTTATTTGGGATTACTCTAACAGGTATAGGGAACACTGGACCAGGGTTTTGCAGTAAGGGAGAGAGAGAAGGCTCAAATTCTGACCAAAGCAAAGCAAAGCAAAGCTAAGGAGCATGGCTGGGAGTCAATGGACAGAATTACTAAGAGGGTAGGGTAATTCTTTGCTATGGTGATCCAACAGAATTGTGGCTAAGGGAAAGCTAGGTTGATTAGCTATTATGCGGAGGATGGTGGAATACAGGAACCTCATCAGATTATCAAAGGTGATCAGATATGGAAGGTGGAGGATTCTGGCTAAACCGACTTGACAGGAATCTTGCTAAAACTGGGCTCTAGGAAGACATGCCCAAGGATAGGGCCTACTCAGACTCAGGGGAGCTTTATTAAAATTTGGTCAAGAGAACCTTTGTCAAAGGCCAAGCTGAACTTCCTTAGACCTTTAAACAGTGAAGAGAGAAGGGGCACAAGGGGCTGATTTTGTGCAAGACTAGCCTTGCCCTCCACAGCCAACAAAAATTACAGGCTATACAGGCAGTCTCCATGAGGATGCGCCCTGGCACAGATCTGAACTTTGAGACTAGCTACAGATATGCACTGGGCATCCCAGGGTGCAAGGCGCTGCACAAAGCCAGCTATGCCCGTAAGCTCAGAACAGTTTTGTGGTACTTCTTGGGAGTGCTGTGCTGGCAGCCATAGCTTTTCACCTGGGAAGAACAATAATTCTCTTAGGTTTAGATTTATTTCTGTAAGATCCAAATGTCTTACCACTTGTTTATGAAATACTTTCTACCAAATGACTCTGAAGCAAATGTTCTTTTTATTTAAAAGATGGCAAAATTAAGGAGCAAATAAACTATGAAACGTGACAAAGGTGACAGAGTAAATCAGTGGGCAGAGAATACTAAATTCAGTATTTTATCCATAAAACTAAAATGCACCACTCCCTACCAAAAGTATTGCTATCAGATAAACCTAAAGTGAATAAAAGTATAAAAACCATACTTCCTGGTTGGTATAAAATTGGTTTGTCCTGGTTTATGACAATTGTTATGACACTCCTTTCAGTTTAAAATTCATGTATTTTTTTTACTTTTTTACCAAAGCATTAAGTTGCACTGAGATAGTGGGGAGGGTACTGGCATACCTCTGCTTTGCTTCCAGCTTCAGCCACAGTCTAATCTAGTAGAGTGAGAGATACGACAAAGACAAGCTCTCAATTTAATAAGTTCAATCTGAAAGCTGATTATTAATAACCCCTGTCTCTTTCCTGACCCTTTTCTGATGCAGTATAACTAACACATTCCTTCCAAAGACAGCATGAAAGTTCTGACTGATAAAGGGCACACAGAGGTTCCAGATGCGTAACTATAGAGCAGAAACTCAAAGTAAGTATTTGCTCTACTTCCCTTACCAGCTAGTTAGTCTGCCAGACAGCTGTGCTTCAGCCAAATATACAAAGCTGCCAGAGAGTAGGCTCAGTAGGAAATGGGAAATTATAGATTAGGTATATGTGAGATACATAAGGGAAACAGTAAATAGAGAATAAACACAGCATATGAGAAGGGACCAAAAAAAAAAACTGGAATTATCTTCTGGGCCCCTTCTAGTACAGGCTTCCCTCTCTAGGGGAGTGTTCTAGGACCCATCTGCATCAGTGTACTAGCTGTCATTGCTGTGACAGGCTGTATTCAGCACCAGTGAATTTCTTATGGAAACTCTTCCAACACATTTGCCCATTTCATGATGGGTGATTTATGCGAACGTCATGCAGCCTGACAATGCACCTGCCCACACTGCGCTGAGTGTTCAGCAGTTTTTGACCAAAAAAATGGCATGACTTCCCATGCCCCACCCTCCCTATTCACCTGATCTTGCCTCGAACAATGGTTTTTTTGTTTCCCCACAGAAAAAAGTCCTCAAATGTTTTGCCAATGTGAAAGATATGAAACAAGAAGAGGAAGAAGCATGAAAAGGCATCAAAATTCATGGGTTCAAAAAACTGTTTTGAGCAGTGTCTTGATAGGTGTATTGCATCAAATGGAGACTACTTTAAAGGTGACTAAAGTTTAAACATGTAAGAATAAATACAGTTTTTAAAAATAAATTCCAGGGTTCTTCTTGTCCCCCATCATACAGAGTTTGATCCTACCAGAGTGGTGTGACATTTAACATATGGTACAAATCTACAACTATTTATTTATTGTTTGGTAATTTTTTTTTTATTTTGCAATAAAGACGGTAAATATAATTCCAAAGTGAAAAAAAATTAAGTACAGTTTCCTGATAATGAACATGCAACAACATGGACACTACTGCGCAGTATCACTGACCATGTGAAAAGCAGAAGACATGAATTCACTAAGCAGCAGCATTTACTTTAACAGTTATTTTGAATTATGATAAGAGGACTACATGGAGACAACTTAACATATTAATAGCTACAGATATTATGTATATACATTACACAAATCACTTTGTCTAAACTTTTTACTCATTTTACTCCAGATTATTTTATGCACACATAAAAAGCAACAGTTCTTAAACTGTTAGCAAAAGAACAACTTGCAAAAAGTAACGTGATGTTGGTTTTAGATCAGTTATATCAGATGCTTCAAATAGAAAACCAGTTAAATTAAATCAAATAATAGCTTGATATCTTTATCCAATTCATGGAATCAAAGTAAAACTACTAGGAATTCACTCTCTTAAAGGTGAAACATCTAACATTATTGCGAGTGATACAGTAAATCCTATTGGTTAAAAAAAGTTCAGCATTAAAGATAAAATTATTTGTTTTTACAGTGATAATATGAATAGAAATATTGGTGGAGCAGAGTTCAAGGTAAGAAACAAAGTTATTATTAGAGACCCTTAGAGAAGGAATGTACTTACTAGACTTGGTTGTGGTACAAAGATAATTTACAAGTGTGCCCAAACTGTGATGTTCTACTAATCAAAACAGAATCTGTTGTTGAATTTGACACTTTAAAAAAAATCAGTAGTTTACACAGTATGAGTAATCTACAAAAATTTTTTAACAAGCCTGATACCTAATGAAACACTTCAGCATGACTGTACGAACTTTCTTTTTCTTTCTTTTTTTTTTTTTTAAGTATGTGGGTATTTCCCTGGCTGGGAATCGAACCCAGGCCACTGGGTTGCCAGCGCCAAAGCCCTAAGCCACTACACCATCAGGGAACTCCTGTACGAACTTTCTTTGTGCCATGCTATCATCTACAGATTTTAGAAATACTGCAAAAAAAAAAAAAAAACAAAACAAAAACAAAAACAAACAAACAAAAAAACTAATTTGTAAATCAACTTAAATGTCTTATAACTACATTGAACTTTTCTGTAAACTAGTACCTTAAATTTTAGTTGCATTTTGTTCAACTCAGTAGCAATTCTTAATCAAAGTATAAGACAAAGAGACAAAAAGCTTAAACTTTGTCTACTTATTTTGTTTAGCATGATAATCTCAAGATCCATCCACATTGTCGCAAATGGCAGTATTTCATCTTTTCTTACTGCTGAGTAATATTCTATTGTATCTATGTACCACAGCTTCTTTATACAATCAATCATTTATCAAAGGATTAAGTCCAACAGAAAAAGTCAAGAAACTATATGATTTCACTCATATATAGGATGTAAAACTAAAAGTAACCAATGAACAAGACAAACAAAAACTCATACACACCAACAACAGTTTGTGGTTACCAGAGGGTACCAAGGGGGTGGTAGGAGAGAGAGTTAAAGGTGGTCAAATATATGGTGACAGACGAGGAACTGACTTTGGGTGGTGAATACACAATGCAATATATAGATGATGTATTACAGAACTGTACACTTGAAACCTATGTGACTTACTAACCAATGACACCCCCAAAAATTTAATACAAGTTAAAAAAAATAGCATCAAAAAAGCTTAAGCTGCTAACTTTTTTAACAAATGGCATTTTTTTGAAAACAAAGCTTATAAACAGAAAGACTAAAATTACTGCTAATAAGAAAGAAACAATAAATTAAGTTTTAGAAACACAAATGGTTTAATTCTGAAATTCTGTCACTGCATATCTACCTTTACTTCTGGGAACAATCTTTTGAAGGAGCTCCTAGTTATAACTGGATATACTTATACCAAAAATGAATGAAAATTGAAAAGTCCTATGATTTTGGAATATTTGAATTTGGCAAAGCATTCAAAATAATCATAAATAAAGACAATTTATCTGACAAGTTTTTGTCTTATAAAAATATTTGGCAAAAAGAACTACCATAAATGAAGACCAAAAGAAAGGATCTGTTAAAATATTCTGGCTTTAATATTTATACATTTCAATACAAAAAATATTTGAGAATATAATTCTCCACTAAAGGATTTGCTCTGAGCTTCTTTTATATCTAAACACCTATAGAAAGGTGGTTTTCTCAATTAAAGAAGTTAGCAATTCAAAACTATTAATTATTAAATATAACTTTGAAAAAGCTTACAGTCAATTTTAAGAGAAAATTTTAAATAACAAAACCATATTGTAAAAACTGTATTCTTCAGAGAAAAAGTAACAGAATTACAGACAGCAGCAGTTGAAAAGAAAGTACATTAATATATCCCAAGAGTAATTATTCTGTTTTTCTTTCTGTAATGTTCATATGATCATTATAAAGGTTTTCTTTTTTTGCCTTTAAGTAACATAAATAATTTTTATATTTTGAAAACTTACTTTTGAGGAGTTTGCATAAAGAATTATTTTATAATTCTATCACAGTAAATAAATCTTATAAGTCAATAAATACACATTTCAGATATATGTGTACTTGTGTTGTTTTAGTGCTTCTTTACTTTCAAGAGTCCCAGTTTTGACAATAAATTATACAACCAAACTAATGATACAGAGGGTGCCAAAAATATGTATACACGTTTTATGAAAGGAAAAACTGTATTAAAATTGTAATACTCAATATATACCGATAACAAAAGATGAATACAAGTCACGTTTGACCTCTGCAAGTACAAGCGGTGCTCGAAGTGTACATAAGCGTCCAGACACTTCTGATTACGGTGAGCTACTGCTTGAGCAACACTGACCAAAGTGCCCACTTGTATCACTGTGCATGCCATTTCAATTTCTCCGCTAAGTACCACCAGTATAGATAGTTTTCTACGGTACAACACATCCTCCAAGATTCCCCCATAGGTAGAAGTCAAGGGGTGCTGAGTCAGGAGAATGTGGGAGAAACTCAACTGCACCTCTGTGTCCTATCCATTGTCCTGGCAAATGGTCTTGCGCTCCTTGAATGATAACGGTGCTTCCACAAATTACTTTGACTGTCCTGCCTGTCGTAAGGTGATGCCACCATTCATTTAACACCATCTTTTCAGCAAATGTCATACTACACATTGCTACTGTAATTCAATTTAACTTCAGAAAGTAATATAGATAACATCTCTTAAAATGTATATACATTTTTTTAGCGCCCCTGGTAGTTAAGAAAAAAGTCTGCACATTGAAAAACGGCCAGAATGTCACTAGCTAAAAGTAAAAAATGTCATGTGATCAGGAGACTTGACTTCAAAGATTTCCAAAAATCTATGTAAAAGTTGCCTACTCTTTAAAATTATAAATAATATATTGTTTTAATAAAAACCACAAACATTAACTCAAACACAATAATGTATTTGGTAGCTATCTGCCTTGCAAGACTGTGAATTCCAGAAAACAAAGATTATACCTGGTGAACATTTTTTACCACTGAAAATTATCAGTGTTTAGGATGGTATCTGAAGTATGGCAATCATTAATAAATATTAACAGAATGAATGAATTCCTCAAATTAAGACAGGGAAATTTTCAGAGAAGACCTCATAGTGATAGAGAAAGGAGGCAAGCAACAAAGTCACCTGAAACTAATAATAATTATTATAATAAAAGAGACCATGAAATGGCAGTTCGAAATTCTAAGCACATTAATGTAAAAGAATGTATGTTGAATCAATTTAAGTCTTAAAATATAGTCAAATAAAAGTGCACATATTTATTAAGTTTCATACAATTTATCTATGAACAGTAAGTAATTGTACTCAATTTCCTCTAAACCGACTTATTAAGAAAAAAATAAATTCACCAAAACTATTATTTAAAACACTATTCAGGGGAAATCCATGAAACCTTCAAAAATGGGTTAAAATTGTATACAAGAAATAAAAAAAATTTTTCATTCCATTTTAAAATTAGTGAAAATATTTAAAATGAGAACAACTCTGTATCAGACAATACAAACATGAAAAGTATTGGTTGAAATGTGAAAAAACAGATACTATTTGAGATAAAATTGAAACAGTTTTGTCATGTCTCTCCAGATACAAGGATCTTCTGCCATCATGTGGAAATTTCTGAAATTACACTTAACACAAAAAATTCCTGTAACTGACAAGAGTATTGGTTTCTCAATTTTAGAAAGGATGAATCCAGTTGTAAGCAGGGTAAATAGTCTTCGAAGAATTTAGTGAAAATGATTGTGCACAGCTGCTCCTAGCTTCTCTCTTCCTCCTGAGAGAAAACGGAGTTCCTTACAGCTTAAGGAAACTGCATGACACTCCAATTTCTTTTTTGCTTTCACCACTCTTAGCAGTTACAGCTGTCCTAGGTCTCTCCCAGTTCACCGTGTTAAATTCTTAAATACTCTTTCCTTATCTCTCCCACACCTTAGATACTTAAAACACTTTATTAATTAGATAAAGAAGCTAAAATATTAAGCTACTTTAACTTGCACTGAATAGAAACCACAAATACTTGATACAAGTTTTATAAAGAGCAAAAGTTTAATAACTACATAGCAAAATAATAATTTTAAAATGAATCAGCTATTCATTCCATTCATATGCCTATTGACTTGACAGTATATCTAGATAAAAACATTAACTAAAATGCTTCAAATAAACCTAGTACCCTAGCAAGTATAATACTGAATTCTCATATATTTATGAAATACAATTTAGGAATTCCCATAATCAGGACAAAGGCTTTGGTTTAAGTTATTAATTTTTATAAAGACTACAATTCACACATTTGATTGGTTAACTTTTTATCCAGCTGTGATAGTAGCATGTGTGGTCTTCATCTGAAAAATAATCAAACATTTTTCTTTTTAGGGGAAAAAAAGATTTGCTGAGCATCTGTTATAAATAAAATACTGTCCTGGGAGCTTTAAAGTAGACAAAGATAGGTAAAACATAGTTTTTGTGCTTAAGGAGCTCACCATCTACTAGTGCCAAAAAGGATGTACACAAATAACCATAATACAATGTAGAAAGCATTAAGTACAAAAACAAAAACCCAAAAATAATGTTTTAGGAAATCAAAAGACATAAGAGTTTTGCATTTTACTGCAAGAATTAATCAAGAAAAGAGTTGATAGCAAAAAATTAGAGCTGTATGGGAAGACATTTTAGGATTTGGTCATACAGAAAAAAATAGGCAAACATTTAGGCCAAATAAACAGTGAGAGCCAAAACAACTTAGCACCACATTCACAGAGCAATGCTCAGTTAAATATGACTGGAACACAGAATCCGTGATAAAATATTGAGATTTAAGGTAGGAAAAATATATTCGAGTCAGATTTTGCACAATTTTGAACTCCAGGTTAAAGAGAGGTCAATGGGAAAACAATTAGGTTTTTGACAAGGGCAATACTATGATCAAAGTTGTGTTTTACAAGCTGACAGTTAAGAGAGACTAAAGGCAACATTATTTATGGAATTACTACAAATATGCAAAGGAAATGACAATGAGGATGGAGACAACAGGTCAAAGTTTTGGTATGGTAACAACAAACAACAGGATTTGACAACTATTTGGATACGGAAGGTAAGTGAAGGAAGAATTAATAATGAAATTACAGAATTTGCTGTCAGCACCTTCAAAGCCCTTTCCTAGAAATCCTGCCTCCTTCCTATCAATCTCCTACTCTACCCTAGAGCTAAAATAGCTAATATTTATTGAGAATTTCCTATGTGCAAAGTAACTACTTTGCGTATATTATCTTATTTAATCCTTTATCATAGAAGTTAAGTCCAGTTAGAATTCATTCCCATTTTACTGATGCGGAAACTGAGACTTGGAGTAGTTAATCAAATTACCCAAGCTCACAACGTAAGTGGCTAGATGTTAACCAATGTCAGATAATCATTAATATGCTAGCTGATAATAGTTGATTAAAAAAAATCTCTCATAGAGATAATATTTTAGAAAGAAACTAAAAAAGATTCTCAGAAGAAACGACAAGTGACAGGGTAGATATATTAGGTAGAAAACTGCCTAATACACTCAGTAGCTAAGGGAAAGAGAAGTTTTCCTCCTTTACTCACACTACTCATCATCTGCCTCATTGCCAACAGACCAACACTCTCAACTACTACTCTGCAGGGTACAAAGAGTCTCATTCTTCTTACACAGACTTGGAGCTGACTTATGAACTCCTTAACGACATTGGCCACGTATTAATCTCTGTATCCCCGGAGAAACAGTGGGCACTGAAAGAATGGCTAAACAAACGAACTCAGCTGGGCTGCTTCCATCTAGTCCTCCCTGGGTAATGTGGCCAGCAGCCTCACACAGGTCAAGGCCTACATGTGAACCAGTATCTCCGTGTCCCACCCTGAACTTGTTGCTAAAACCTCTGCTCCTGATTCTTTACTTCCTTTCCGATTTTGGACTTTCATAACGTCCCCTGGATTATTCCTGACACCTAACCTGTCAAGGCCATACACAGTGCCCGTCCCGTTTATATCAGAAGGGGTGTTTCGCCTATATTCCAGTACATTTCCAAGGGTTCCTTAGCCCAACGACTTCCTCCTCAGTTATCAAGGAGAGGCTTTAGCCTCCGTGGGCTCTAGCGGTACCCATGGTAAATTAGGAGGGGGTTCTCCCTGACTGATGGTCAGCAGGCTGTGCAGAGGGTCTGAGAGATGGGGGGCCAACTTCCCAATGCTGTCAGCTTTAACTTGTATAATTTACCAGAGAAACAATGTAACAAACAGTTTCAGCTCCCACTCTGCCGAAAAAGTGTCTTTAACTACACTGAAGTTAAAATACCATACAATGGCAATTACATTTTATTTTTAATTACAAAGCTACCATATTTATGCTGGATTATGAACTAAATAGCTACTTATGGTTAATTCTGGTTAACATTTCAATATCCAAACTAAAAGGAGGATGAATTCTCATTAGCATCTTCCTGGTACTAAACAGAGCTTAAAAAACTGCTGGGTATCATCAAAAAGTACAGTAAGCAGAAAGCTAATAAACATTGTAATTAAAATAATTAAAATCAACATATACATTTATTTCTAAAATTACAGACTAAGATAAAGCAAAAATTTTAAAGAAAAGCCAAGTCATTAAGATTTGGGATTCCAGTTATGCTTTTAAGAAAGAAAAAACTAAATAACTTTTTAAACTTTGTGTAACTTCACACTAGCCCTGTTACTATTTTTAAAAAATAGCATAAAAAATACTGTAGTTCAATCTTAACATATGAACTCTTGCCACCCCTTAATTTAGGGTGTAGAGCATATTTTGATAGCATTTAGTTGAAAAGAATAGAACTAAAATAATCTGGCATGTCTCACCTATCAAAAGTGCCAAATCTGAATTTGTTCTTCACATCAAACAGAAATTAAATTTTTTTCTTTTCAGACACATGCACTGACATTTGTTGATAAACCTATTTAAAAAAAATTTGATATATGAACATGCAGGCTTACCCAAAGGAACAAATTATAAAAGGATTTACTAAAGAATTGCTTTAAATAGTTAAGTTTGTCATTATTCCTAAAATACAGGGTCCGGCAAAAGTAGCACCCAGTTTAAAAGTAGTTAAAATGTTGTTAGGTTACAGAATTACATGCTTATGATTTTGTAATAAAAGATTTGGTATAGATTACCAGGTCATGAAAAAGGGCGTTACTTCTGCCGGACCCTGTAGAGTTCAATTTTTCAGAAATATACTCAATATAAAAGTCGTTACAAACTATCAAGCTTCAAAAGCTTCCTACAATCTTTGTCCCAAGAGCTTGACAAATTGATCAGGTGAAACTAAAAGGTTAAATAAAATAGCTGAAAATCGCACAGAAGTGTAAATTTTAAATAGTTCTTAAACATACACTTTTATCACTATCCTAATAATCATGAAACTACAAAATTCTTTCAAATTAAACCCAGAGACTGACAAACAACTGAGTCAATCTGGCTAACGGTGGCCTGAGAAACCAGAGTCTGCTTTGCTTCCTTTGTGGAGGCAAGCAGAAGTACAGAAGAAAAATCCAGAGGCCCCATCAGCACTGTAGCGTTTGTTTTCCTTTTTCCTTTGCAGTTTCCTAGGAAGTGCTCTTAGATGCAGAAAACAACGTCTAGGAAAAGGAAACTCAAACGTGATGACCCAGAAATGGAGCGTTTTGGACCAAGTAAGGGAAACAGGAAGGGTCCTCACGGCTCCTAAGGGCCACGACTTGGCTGACATCTTCCTGTTCTGCTCAGAGCCCCACCCTCAGGTCAAACCATCAAACCCTGGCACCTCCACTGAAGACCAAATAGACGTGGAGTGATCTGATAGCAAAAACAGGATCCTTACAGTAATAAGGTACTGAGGCTCAAGGAGACACACGAAAACGTTCGGGAAAGTCAGACAGCTTGTTGCCTGAAAAAAAAGGGAAGAGGAGGAAGATGACGAGGATAACAGATAAAGGGAAGAGGAGGAAGATGACGAGGATAACAGATAAAGGGAAGAGGAGGAAGGGACTGAAGAAGAGAGGAGGATGGAGAAATGAAACTGAGTATCTCCACGTGAATGCCACAGTAGGGAAAACACTGTATATACTGCTTTGAGGTGTCTCTGCCCTCATTTGATTTAATGACAAAATTATTATATGATCATATTGCATTTTCTAAAAGTGCCCTAGAAATTTTAAGGGATTTACCTGAGACAGCCAATGAGTATCCTGAAACTATATCAAAGTTGTACATATTTCCAAACATTTTAAGGTAAGTTTTTCTCACTCTATGTGTCTTGCTCTTAGACTTGTAAAGGCATTTAAAGATGTTCATGGCTTTTTGTTAAAGTAGTATTACCTATGGTTTTTGGTTAGAAATCCTGAACTATCAACTGCATATACTTACAACTTACAAAATGAGTAAGTAACATAGATAAGCTAATGTATATATGTATTTGCCATGCCACCTGCTGTCATTCTTAGTTTGGAAGGGGGGAAGTGGTATGAGAAATTTATAGTTCGTTTATTTTTTATTCAATAGGGTCGTTTGTAAATTAACTACAGACCTCTTCAACTTTAGCAAAGTGAAGAGTCACTGCATCAAAGTATAGAAACCTTTGCTACTTAAACATACAATATCCAATATTCTGCTATTTTTGTACATTTATAATGATGAAATGTTTTTGTAAAAAAAAAAAAACCATTTACTTATGTGTACCAGGGCTGTCCGAAAGCATCCAGCCATGTAATATGAAAAACAGAAGCATTTATGGCTGGATTTTTTCCAAACAGCCCTCATATATTTAAAATAAATTCAGATAAGACATAAATATTTTAGTGTTTGAGAGCTTAGAAATTAAAACGCAAATTATTTTGGAAACATTTCAAGTTCTAGTGACTTAGGAGTAGAAAAGAGCAAAAACTTATAAATAAGATAAATGTCATCCTTGGGAATTATGTTAAATAAATCAAGACTGGAAAATATCTGAAATCTCTCAGACCCAGAAGACAAATTAGGCAGCTTAATCTATTAACACATTAACGAATAATAATAATACTTAGACAGAAAAAAAGGTGCTTAAAATAAAAATAAACTATTAAGAGGGGCATATGTACTAAGATGTGTTCAGCTGTCCAGGAGAAAACAGCAGTGTTTTCTAGTGCAGACACAGTGAGGCCTGCTGAAAACGCTCGTATGCCTACCCACTTCCTGTTATTTTAACTCGGTGTTTACTAGGCAACCTTCTAAACACTAATTCAGTTTCCCGGAAAGCTTGATAGTAGTCCACAATCCCTTACTTGCAATTCTGAAGTCAAAGAAGTTTGTAAAACAACAAAAGCTCTTTCAGAACTTATCTGGCAGCAAATTCCGACCTAAAGGGACACGAAGCCTTTATTTATTCCACTTAATATGAACAGTCTAATGTTTTATTGCAGAAATATTAACATACTTGATTACAGGTACCACCCCAGATCCTACTGGGGTGTTTCTTAAAATTCTGTAAATGCCTCATTACTTTCCTAAATTCTAAAAGATTCTGAATTCTGAGACATGTGAAAGAGGATTGGTCCCCTGGATCTAAATGTAAATACTCTGACTTTTGGAAAAGGAGTGCCCACTTCACAACCCCCCAGATCCCCCAGCCACAGAAATGATTCAATCGGCATTCTGGTTTATGCTTTAATATTATATAAATTTAGTGTAAATCTGATGCCAACATGTGATCGTCCCTGGGTATTGGTAAAGTCTAATTCCAGGCCCACAAGATCAATTACCAGGAAGTAGAATCACAATCCTGAGGGGCACAAGCTACCTAGACTCTCTTTCCTAAGGCTACTGATTCCCAAGCCACCAAATAAGCCTGTTCACCAGTCTTCCATCCTCTCTGCCTGACCTGCCAGGAAGCAAACCAACAGTTCCCTCTCCTCCCAATCCTACCTCACTGTCAGCCTTCATGTAACCTTTTCCATACTGAGAAAAAGAAAAGGTGAACAATTAAAATACAATAGATTTGTAACAGTTATTTTCAACTTAATTTCAATCAAATTAAGTTACTAGAAAATCAATAAATTTTTAAGTATGATCTCTAAGAAATCAAACAAGAGAAGATTCTTTACCTTGCTTAAAAAGACTTAATACTATACTAGACAGAAAGCCCTGATGATTCTTTTCTGATCTCAGTTTAGAGCCCTAAAGATTCTTTCTAACCATGTCTTCTAGTGGTTAGGTAAAAGGGCCTAGGGTTTACTTTGGAGTCTATACATTTTGTTCAGCAATACTTTACGGTATGCAATATATAGGTCTCTATATCATTTTTCTGAGTTATCTGTATTTCCTATTTTTTATGGTGAGTGATTTTTTTAAATTTTAATTTCCAAGTTTTCATTGACAGTTCATTTTTGTATATTCACCATGTGTCATACAAGCTTGCTGAACTGCCTCATTAATTCTAGGTTTTTTGTAGATTCTATCAGATTTTCTACATAGATTATCCCATCATCTTTCACAACATCTATGAATCAAGACAGTTTTTACTTTTTTTCTTTCCAATCTGGATGCCTTTTTTGCTTCTCTTGTCTTATTTCGTGGCCATTTACAATGCTGAATAGATTGCTAATGTTTAGGGTTTTTTTAATTTCATTTACAAAACTCAGCAAGAAATCATATAAAATACGTAGGTGACATCACAAAGAAGTCTGAGTGTAACCTACAAAATTTAAAGGGCAAAGTGAGGAAATATACTTCCAAGGTGCTAGTATTTGACTCATTGAGTGTGGGTGCCTCAAGTGCTTTGTGACACAAGCTTGGTAACAAAAATATCGAGTATATCCAACTGCTTTTTTTAAAGTAGTATTTTTTGGCTTACTTATACTTACTAAAGTAATATATGACTTTTGCATGAAATCTGGAAAATTTGAGGTTCAAGGAAGAAAATGACAATCATCTGTAATCATATCAACCAAAGATAAACACTGTTTACCTTTAATTGTATCATGAGCAGGTTTCCACACCACTAATTCTTCTGAAGCACCATTTCCAAGAGCTGCATACTAACCCATCCATCATAGGGCTACACTATAATTTCATTCTTCTTCCATTAATGGACATCTACACTGCTAAAATTTTTCACTACTACCATACATATGCAACACAGCAATTAACATCCTTTATATATAAATCAATGAATGACCTCTTATTACAGTTACTTTTGTCCATTCTTTTATTAAAGCTGTTAGTGTTTAACTTATCCAAGCAAAATAAGCTCTTTTAATGCTATCAGTCAGGTATCATATTAATCCCAAATATTCTTTATTTGCCTCTTTTTATTTTAACTATTTTTAATTCAGAAGTTATTAATTTAATTGTAACTGTGTTACAAAGATAAATACAACATACTATATATTTTTTATTACCCATTCTATTAATATAATGACACCTAAAATTAACAGAAAAGTTTAAAGAGAAAAATCAGTGCCACCAATGAAAAGTGTAAAGTGGGTTAAGCCATTTGATACTCTTTTAACTCATCTCCTTATAAAATTATATCTGGGAAGTAAAAAAGAACTTTTTGGTCCATCGCTAATTTCAAGGGTAAAATATTATTTCCCTTAATGAGACAACTGAGTCCCGAAGAAACCTTCCAAAAATGTCATAGAAAACATATATGTGCCTGTCTAATGCAACAGTTTTTTTTTTTTTAATGCAACAGTTTAACTGTTAACAGTTTATATCGCAGCGATTTCCATTCTCATTTCCTTACCAAAAAAAAAAATCTTTGAGAGAGAAATGTGTGGCAATTAGCATCTTGGGCTAATAAATAAATATAAATGAATGCTTAAACATTTGTTTATTATGCTAGAAGTGTAGAAGATAAAAACTTGACTAAGAAGTTTTATTTGCCCTTAGGAAAAATACAAAAAATACAGGGAAAATCAAATATACAAATAAAGTGTAGCAAGCAAAAAAGCAAATTTCAAAGAAAAAAAATTTATCATCATTTTACCCTGCAAAAGCTACAGTTTTTGGAAACATTAATTTCCAAAATCTTAACTAGACTTTCATGAGGTGAGAGCATGTGATTGTTATCCTATCTAGTTGTGTGATACCAAACAAGTCATTTTACTTCTATAGGCCTTAGTTTCTTCATCTTTAAAATGAAAGAAGTGCAGATTTCCAGTTCAAGATGTCAGACTGGCAAGATCACAGGAGCTTATTTCTTATTTCCTCCTTCTTCCAAAACACCACTTAATTGATAGTAAGGAAATTTTTTAAAGGAGTAATCTATAATGACTAAGAGAACAAGAACAGAGCCATTAATGACCAAGAGATTGCAACAAATTCCTCAAGACGGAAAGAGGAGTGTAACTAATAAAACACGCAGTCAGAGGAAGCCAGGGCTTAGAATACAAAACAAAGAAGACAGCTGAAGGTAAAAATGCCAAAATGCCAGAGCCACTAAACACAAACACCAGGTACGTAAGGAAATCAGGAGTAAGAAGCAAATCCAAGGAAGACTAACAAACTCCGTAACCCTAAAAGTAATTTTCCAACCAACAAGCCTACCAATGCAAAGTTCGCAGTTTCTTACTGCTTTATTTGTAAATATGAACAGATAACCAAAATTCACAAGATATTTGAAACATTAAAAAGACCAAAACAAAATTTAAAATGTCCCCAGAAAAAGATAAATTGTGCTCTAATTAAAATTTTGATTACCATAAATATTAATGTGTATCCATATGAATATATATTACTGATTTTTCTAAACAATTTTATTGCATTGATTGAAAAAAAAAAATAAGAGTTTACTAAAACAATGTGAAGATCCCTTTTAGTGAATTTGAATTTTCCCTATGTAAAGTAAAACTTCAGACAGTTGTTCTTATTAAGAGACTAGAAAGTGTATTTATTTGAGAAAATAGTATGTAAAACCAGTAAAATTAACATTATGCATATATAATCCTTTATCTTAAATTCTGTGCAAAAACTAACTTCACAATTTTAAGACTGCAAGTATGTATACATATGCACACAAATATATATACTCCCTACACACACGTACGGATCTGATATAGAACCACAGTCACTAGCATATTATCATGCTATTACATTATTTTAAATCTATACATTCAAATAAACTTTAAATCATTTAAATAAAAGGAACCTCTATGTTCCAGTAACATAGTACCATAAAAGTCAATAGTCTATGCAATATTGATCAAATTATGATTTTTAAAAACACCTTTAGTTACTTTATAACATAAGCATTGTTATAACACATCTCATGACACCGATAAGTTAACTGTTCCTAAATAAAAACAAATCTTAAAAGCATTAAAAATTCACATGCTTCAGAAATGAAAAAAAAAAAAGAAACACTTTTTGTTCCAAGAATATACTGTTGCATATCTTTTATTCCTTTTCAACCATTAGTTAAAAACCACAATATAGCTAAATAAATTTTAAAAGGTAAATCTTAGTGTAGAAAGCATACATGTGTGAAACATCACCATTCAATAAAGCATTACCATTCAATAAACTATCACAAAACACTACACTGAGTAACTTGCAGAATAAACAGTACAACTGAGAGGTCCCCAAGTGACTTAGTTGATATATCCCCCACACATACACTTCATCTACTGAACAGAGAAGTAATTCATTCCTTTTCTTCCCCAAGCTAAAATATAAACTACAAATCAGAATGTTCAAAAGCAACAAAATTGGGTCTCCAAATTAGGTAAGAGAGGCATACAATCATAAAAACTGCAAAATACCCATCCAACCCTAATTACACTAACTTAAGAAAACTCTAAATATAGGTGACGTGAAACTTAATCATACATTATTTATCTGATGATCCACCTCGAAGTCATAAATAAGAAAAAGGTATTCCATGAGTTATAAATGGTTCCATGAAATCTGAAGCACTTCCTCCTCTCTAAACCAAATACAACAAAATAAAACAAAAAAGCAAGTATCACACAAAACTAAACAATTAAATATAACCAAGAAGGAAAAAGAAGAATGTTCCTTTGCAAAAGTAGTTAGGAACAACGAAATACAGAAGAACAGAACTATTCCAGCACTATACTACTATCTTATTCTCTTAACTTCTAAATGTTAGTGGTCTATCTTCCACCACCTTCCTCCATGTTATACCCAGTGGGGCACTTTCATCCACAACTTTTGGACCACCAATTACAGATAATAAATTCCAAATCCCTGTCTCCAGCCACAATCTCTGTCAGACCACTATATAGCTCAGAACATCTCCACTTGACTGTCCCACCAGAATTTAAAACATAGAATATGCCACACTGAACTCATTCTCCACAAGCTCCTCCTATATACCTATTCTGTTATTGGCATTATGTTCTAAAACCTGAGAGTTATTCATTCTATTTCCTCCCCCCTCATTAATTCTTTATCAGTCACCAAGTCAAGTACCTTTCTACCTTAAGAAGGATATCACCTGAATCCATAATCTCCATTCTCAATACCTATTTTGGTTTAAGCACGTATGTATTTGGGATTACTACATCTCTCCTAACAGATCTCCCTGCCTTCCATCTGGCTCATTCTTCAAGCATTTCCTTATATTGCTGCTAAAGTACCATATTTTGCCGTGTATAATGGGCACCTTTTTGCCCAAATTTGGCGGGGGGGGGGGGAATAAGGATGCGCATTATACGTGGGTAGTACTAATTCCGTATCCATATAAATGTTTTTAGTTTTATTATTTATGCTTATGAGTTAAAAATGTAACTCTAGAAATCAATGATGATATCCATTTGCAAAATAATACCCTGGATTATAATCGGGGTTTTTTGTTAAATTTATTGGGGTGACATCAGTTAGTAAAAATTACATGAGTTCCAATTCTACAGTGCATCGTCTGTGTGTTGCATTATGTGCTCACCACCCAGAGTCAGTTCTCTTTCCATCACCATGTATTTTACTCCCCTCCCTCCATCTCCCTCCCCACTTACCCTCAGGTAACCACTCAACTATTAACTGTCTCTCTGAATTTTTGTTTCTTTGCTTTCAGTTTTATATTCCATATTTGAGTTATGTTTAAAAAAAGATAATTGCTATAACTCCTTTATAATACAAAAAACAAGTATCTAAATATAAGCAAATACAAATTTGAATTTAAAAAAATTGAAAGATTTTTTCCCCCTGAAATTTTGGGCCCAAAACATGGGAGCACATTATACCCAATAAAGTAAGATAATCTTTATAGAATATAATTTGACTGCTTAAAAAGTTTTCTATGATTCAAAGTAAAAATCTATAATTCTTAGCAGAATATCCTGTCTGTTGCCACCTATTTAGCTTTAGCTCTTCCGAATCTCCCATATAAGACATTAAACTGCAAACACATCACTGCAGATCCTGGAAAAAGTTTCCATTTCTTACCTCCATATCTCTGTATATGTTATTCCCTCTTTCTTGACATTTTCAAGTAACTCTGGCTTGCTCAAAACTCAGCACAGACATTACATGTGTGCTTCAATCTCCTCTAATCCCTCCTTATTCTCATAGCACTTAACAGACACCCTTTCATCCTATATTCTAATTGTCTACGAGCGTCTAATATTCCACTAAACTTTGGACACTGTGAAAGTAAAATCTGACTATTCATTTTTGTGTCCCACAATGCCTAGCACTTGCCTGGCAATAATTAGCGATCAATAACTACTTATAGAGTGTTTAAGCCTTTTTGCTTTTCCCAGAAACAGAACTTCCATTATAAACATCCTCCAAAAAAACACAAAGCAGCTACTTAAAAACAAAAAAACAAAGTAACAAAATAACAAAAAAATAGAAACCAGTTAAGAAAGCAACAGACATAAAAGAGAGAAAATGGAAAATTAAACACACAGTCTCTTCAAAGCAGCTCCTGGGAGCTCACTGTGTTTTACTCTGTCTCACATTCTATTACAACTATGTTTTAGTTGTTATTTCATTCTCAATGCTTATTCTGATTTCCCAGAAAATAAGTGGTAAGAAGCTCATCTCTCCACAAATGGGCAGGCACAGAGAGAAAAATGGAAAGCAATACCTAAATCAGCTGTACTTCCAAACTAAGCATAGTTAGCACTTTAAAAATGCCATAAAAGTAAGACCCCTGACCTACTCAGCCCCAATTTCAGGTCTAATAGTTGCCTCCAAAACAACTTGAGTAAGATTACAGCGGATATTTCACCAACCAGTTATTGAACATTCTCCCTAACAGATTCCCAAAATCTCTTCCTGAACTTACATTGTTTCTCTTAGGGTAAGAAATTATATAAATTCACTATTTACTCTGTAAATATGCATTTACATTTTTATCCTTAAGATAAAATGAAATACTTTCTCCTACGTTCCTCCAATGGCCCTTGAATAGAAACTTTCCCAGCTGTATTCCCTCTAATATTTGCCACAGTTTTCCGTGATTATAAATTAAGGGAATACATGTAAAACTCTCGTCCTAATACTGGCACTTCTAACGTCCTAATACTGGCACTTCTAACATTCCTGATCCTTCCTGTCTTTTCTCCAATGGTACCCATACCCAACTTTGCCTTTTAAAGTAAAACAAATTCTCACATACTTTTAGAAGTATGTGAGAGAATCCCAGAGACCAAACTCCCCATAGCACAATAAGTCCACAATTGTGCCTCTCTCAATTAGCATAATATAAACATAAGCATCAAGCTTATAAAATAAGCAGATAATGTTTGTAGCCAAGTTTGTAGCCATCATTAATCAAAAACAACAGAAGCCTATGCCCAACTAGTAGCATCAAGTATAACATAATCATAAATTAGATGTTTTGAAAAGCACAAAGGAAGAAAAAAGACTTAGAAGGCTGAAAGACATCACTCTCTGGTATCACTGTCCCAGCCAAGTCATTTTTTTCTCCCAAGTCATTAGAATCTTCTCTAGCCCTCATCCTTGAAAAAAACAAACTGGATTTCTTGGTAGAATTCACCTTACCCCTTCTAACTCCCAGGTGTAGACTGAGCTGTCTTACAACTTTGAGTATTATTCTATTCAAATAGTTAGATCATTAGGTTTAAATTTATCTTTACAGAAGGCCAACTCATTAACTATAGAGCCCAGGCCTCATGAAACACACTTTTCTTCATTAAAAAAAAAAAAAAAGAAAAGAAAAGAAAAGAAAAGTAAAAATGCCAGATCACTAATGGGGAAGAAGAGATGTTTTCATACAGAAACGTTTCCAACTAATAAAGTCAGAGGAATGAGGGAAACAAAGTCACCACTGGAACTCAATGGCAAGATCCACCAAGCAAAGCTAAAATTAGTTTGCAAAGTTTAAGGGAAACAAACAGGATATTTGTATAGCCTCAGAGTATTTCCTCCCAATATGTATTCATTTCAAAAGAGAAAACAGTAACTTTATAGTGGAGAAACCTGGCAGATATCACCTTAACCAAGTGATCACAATTAACATCACCGGTAATAGTAAGTCAATTGCTATCATGTGCCCTCTGGCATCATGTGTTGAGAAAAGCACATAAACCTGTGGTATCCTTCCCAATATGCAGAACATCTAATCAAGAGAGCACATCACACAAACATAAATTGAGAGACAGTCTATAAAATAAATGACCAGTATTTTTCAAAAAAGTGTCAAGGACATGAAAGACAGAAAGTACTGAGAACTGTCACAGACTAAAGGAAATTAAGAACACAGGATAACTAAATGCAACTTGGGATCCTGGACTGGATCCTAGAACAGAATTACATTAGTGGCAAAATATAAATAACCCCTGTAGTTAATACTATTGTAGCAACATTAAATTCTTTGTTTTGATAATTGCACCATAGTTATATTAAGTGTTAACATAAGGGGAAGCTGGATATAAGATGTATGGGAACTCAGCCCTGTCTCTGTAACTTTTCTATAAGGCTGAAATTATTTCCAAGAGTTAAAAAAAAATGCTGAGTTGTTGATACCAAGCCTTCTAGGTCAACAACACATTTTCACTTAGCCAATCTTTTTTTATGCCTCTCTCCTACAGCCTATAATCAATTTATCCTGAGTTCCTAGTCTTTCCTTAAAAAGTTTCCAAGTTCTTAGTTTAAGACCTTTCAAAGTGTCTTCATTTCTTCCCAACACAGACCCTTCTTCTGGCCCCACCACAAACTGATGTATTTTAAAAGATGTCACTCAACAGACAACTTAATATCTTGTAGTTTCACTGCAATTAATAATTTACAAAGTGCTTTTAAATATGTTTATATACAAAAGTTTAGAGGTGCGTATTATACTGTTATTTACAAATTAGAAATTGAGTAGAAAAATTAAGGGATCTGACAATTAATAAATGCCAGAACCTGATTCTGAATCCAGTTCTTCTGACTCCAAGACCAAGTCACCACATTAAAAGATGCCAGTATGCATTTAAAAATATTCAACTTCCCTGGCTCCAAGCAAGCTAATTACATCTAATACACATGACATTTAGGTAAGTTCTAAATTTCATCATTGTCCTAAAGTCCCTCTTGCAAGTTTCAATGATTCTACAATCAAGAATTCTGGGATTCTGTGAAAATGTTCTGTGTTCATCCTAATGGTAACCTTTATGATTTTTTTAAACACAGACTTCAGCCATCTCCTTTTCAGGCTGAAGAATCACTTACCTCTGTTCTTAAACCAACACAGTTTTCTGTTTTCAAATACCTGAGTTGTCATTCTAATCTCCAAACTCCCTTCTTTTCTCGATATCTGCAATCAGAGCTAGGGGCAATCCTGCAAATGACCAAGCCCAGGAAATACTCTGAATATGTTTTCCTTAACTCAAAAAAAAAAAGAGGAGGAAGAGTCAAGGGGCTAATCTCTGCTGCATGTGTCTGCTTAAGATTTAGTGCAATGATGCAGAGCAACGTAACCAAGTAACGTGACTTGACACTCGGGAAACCAACTTCCACCTGACTTAACTCTGACCAGCATTTTTCTCCTTCACAATCTTAACTGATTCCTATTATCAGTCAGGTGAGAACATTAAGATGGAACAAAAAGCACTGAAATTTTTGAAAACAATAATTATGTAAACAAATCTCTAAGTCTGAAAACTAAGTGAGAGAACAATTTATTAATAGACGCTTGCTCCGTGCAAAGCACTGGAGGGGGACAGAAAGCTGCTAGGTGGTTAAGCTCTTTGAGCGCCTGGCGGAGCATTAATCGCTTTTGCAACCTCCCATCCTCACCCCTCCAGCGCTTGGAATTGACAAGAGCTGAAACAGTTGAACTGAACTGCAGACCTTGATGTAGCTGGATCTACTCCTGCAAGGAACCCACGGGAGAAACAGACGAGATAGGGATAAACTTTGGCCAAGTATTGAACAGCTTTGTGCTCTTTAATTCAAACGGAACAGGCTGCCCCTGGGACAGGGAATCTCCCACTGGGACAAACCAGGACACCTCAAGGGACCCCAAAGGTAGGGCAAAGTAAAGGGGGCAGTCACTTGCCTCCCATTCCTGCAAGAAACGCTGGGCCTCGGCAGAACCAACCGTCTTATGTCTCCTAAATTCGTCCTTCACGTACTGGTCGCCAAGAGCTTTGAGGTCTGGAGGCAGAACGCGGTGCAGCAGCAATATGCGCCGATACAAGGCCCGGACACGCGAGACGTGCGCGCCCGGCATAGTGCCGCGCGGGGGCCACACACCGCGCCTGCGCAAAGGAACGGCGCGTGCCCGCTCCACGGGGAAGCCGGGTATCAGTGAACCGGCATCCGGGCGGAAGAGGGCGCGCGACATTGATCCACTTTGGTCCGCCCTGAAATCAGGACCTTCCGGAAACTGGAGCTGCAGCGCGGCGTACAACTGGCCCTTCATTGCCCAGGAGGGGCGTGGCTTCCGGGGACTCGCGCCGGCGCCGTGACTGCTGAAGGGCTTTATCCCGATCAGGGAGGGCTCCATAGAGGGGTCTTGCGTGGGCCAGTTGTCACCCCTTAATCACACCCCATCGTCTTCAATATTAATCTTACCCCGTCCTCTCCTCAGGGAGGCCTGAGAAAGTCTTCAAAGTTAGTCTTCTCCAGGAAGCCTTCCATGATTAGCTCGACCCACTTCGGGCATTTCATAGTGTTCCTGTGTTCTGCGAGAGGGATCAGAGTGGGATTAATCTCCATCCATGAGCCCACCAGCCCATGTACTTTGCACAGTAATGTGCTTCTGATTTGTTGCCTGAAGGTGCAGCCTCTTTCATGTAATTCAAGTGATCCCTGAGCCAGTTTTCGTCAAATTGGTGCAGAACAATCATTAGGAAGCATTTTAAAAGTATTGTTTCCAGGCCAACAATCCTGGAGTTGATAATTAAATAAAAATGAAAACATAGAATCAAAGAGTTTACAAATCTCCACCTTTTGCAACGATGATGCTAAGAGTGTGACCGGTTTTCAAAGTTGGTAGTAACTTGGCCTTGTTCTTTCCCATCACACCTTTGGTCCTTCAGCAAATCATGATGGCTCCACCAACAAAATATATGCAGAACTCGACCATTTCTCACCACTTCCTCTACCACAATTGTCTAGCTGTATATTGTGGTGGCTTCTTGTGTTCTTGCTTCTGGCCATGACCAGCTTTGGTCATTATCTACTGTTCTGCTTTAAAAAAAATGCTCCAGTGGCTTCCCATCAGAGTAATGATCACAGTCTCCCCACCTCTTAATGATAAATTTTCTCCTATTGCTTTCTTCCTAGTTGGCCAGTTACAGCCACACTGACCTTCTAGTTCCGAGTTCATCTTTGAATAGCGGCCCAAGCACACTTCCAACTCAGGCCCTTGGCACTTGCTGTTCCCTCTGCTTGGGATGGCCTTCCACATGTATCTTCTTGGCTGATAGTTTTATTTCACTCAGCTCATTACTTCAGGTCCCCTTTTGAAGAGACTCTATCTGATAACTGCATTTGAAATTGCAATATGACCATGCCAAGAACTCCCTAAGATCCCTCTCTGCTTTATTTTTCGTTATGACATTTATATGTTTTACTTACTAGCTTATTGTCTGTCCCTCTCACCACCACCCTAGAATACAAATTCCAAGAGGACAGGGATTTTAAGGGTATCAAGTGCCTTATATGACCTGCTGGTGACAAAGAGGCAAGAGTATGGGAATTTGTATGATTCTCTCACAAACCCCACACTTTTGTCTGTGCAAACTTTGCATGTGTGTGTGTGCACGCAAACCTTTTGAAAGACAACAACACACAACACACTACCAAGAGCAGGGAGTTAGTCATTTTAATATCCTATCCAGGGCCTACCACAGTGCCTTACAAATAGTAAGCACTCTAATATTTATGACCTTGCATGGACTTTTTCCTTTTGCTTAAATTTAGGAAAAATATTTGTTTAAAAGAACACAGAACATTTTTAAATGGATTTAATTTAGTATTATGACAAACCACACTAATGGCAAGGATTGAATGGTAGTGCGGTTATTTACTTCAGGAAATTTTTTCTAACCAGACTTCATCTCTTAATATCACTGTAAATTGAAAGTTAATTTCTTGTTTCAGTTTACTTTTTTCTGGTTTCCTTTGGGGTTAAAGTACATGTATAATAAATACTTCTTTCAGAGCCAAAGCTCTTATAAAAACATGGAAGAAAACATTCTGCCAATGAATTAATAAAAAAGTAACAATAAAAGAAGTAATTCAGTTTAAAGGGAGCAGAAAATGTCTCCAATTGGGCAATCAATGCTCCGAAATGGCAAATGGTGCGTGAGAGAAAACCCAAGACATAGTGGTGGGGCTAAGTCTTGAGGTGAGAAATCAAGCAATGATGGTGAGAATGATAGATGGCCTTTATTTTTTTTAAATAGCCTAGACAGTGAGTGATGTCTTATGGAAAAACCTTTCTCTGTTCCATTGACCTTCCAATTTAGTTGACCAGTATTCTTCCTCTTGTGGTCAAATTGCCATGAACTGAAAATAAGATCTGCATTATATTCCTTGTCATTCATTCAGATGAGTACACTTCATGCAGGCCTTTCGTTTATCATTCCTCTACCTTTTTCTCTCTACTGTGTATTATTCAACAACTGACTTAACCACTCTGTGCCTGGATTTTCTCACATGTCAGTAGGCTGGTTTAGGTAATTCTCACTACTTTCTGACTCTACTAGTCTAGTCATGATTTCTCCCAGATTCCCTTCAAAATTTCCTGTAAAAGTAGAAATGGATACATATCCACTTTGAAGTAATTGCTTTGAAAAGATGTGTGTTGAAGAAGAAAGGGGAAACTTCTCAAAACTTTATATGGGACACATCATGTAAACCTTTAAGGACGCACAAAATATAACAACCACAACGTATCCATACAGCAATTGCACAAATAGAGATGGAAGAGGGTGCTAGAAAAATTGTTTATCAAGCATACAGAGAACTTTGAGATCAAAAGAGAGAGAGAGGAATGAGTGAGTAAGAAAAAATAAACTGAAAGGAGAAGAAAGGAAATACTTGTGTGAAGTATAATAAATTGTTACTTTGTATTATCCCTTAGTCTTTACATTAATATGTTGAAAATAAGTATTACTTGAAAATAATATTAAAGCCTTTTCCACTACAGCAAAGCAAGAAAGGAATGATAAATGAGAAATGGTGGTGAAAACTTTAGAAGCTTTATATCATTAGATATGGAAACAACGTGCCCACAGGCTTGGCTTCCGTGGCACAAGTGGCTTGGTATTGAATTTATGGTTACTGAATTCCAAATTTTAAATCACTCAGAATAATGAAAAGTAAAACCCTGAGACAGGATACATCTTTGACCCAAAATACCTTCACATGCTTAGATGCCAGGAGAGACAAATAAGCTTGACTTAACCAAGGGCACATGTAGTCCTCCAAACAGCACCAGAAATGGTCTGGCACTATCTACCTTACCTTGGAATCCCAAATAGGAAAGGAATATCATTTGCCTTATGGTGAAAATGATAAGGTGAAAATATAAGGAGGAAGGACTTTTAAAAACATTTTTACTGGTATCTGAATAGTTCTCATTATTAAAATACAATGGTAAGGAAGCAGATAGTCTTGAGAGCCAACATTTCAAGCTTCAACATAAGCAAATAAATTAGTGCAAAGTCTGTTCATTGAGAGTTGGTTTGAAAAACACATGAGTGTTTATTTAGTATATTTCGGAACTGCTGAAGTATCTATCTTATAGATGGAATATCAAAGAGAAACTAAATGTGTTTGCACCTGAAGAGAAAGATCCAGCTATAAGGGATATTTTAAATGTTTACATTTTTTTATATTTTTAATTACAGTTGACATGCAATATTATATTAGTTTCAGGTGTACAACATAATGATTAGACATTTACATAACTTACAAAGTGATTACCCCAATAAATCTAGTACCCATCTTACACCATACATACTTGTAGTTATAACAATATTATTGACTATATTCCCCATGCTAAATTTTGCATGTCCATGATTATTTTGTAACTCCAATTTGCACATTTTAATCCTTTCCTCTTTTACACTTATCTTCCCAACCCTCCTCCCATCCAGCTGCCCTCAAAATGTTCTCTGTATCTATGAGTTTGCTTCTCTTTTGTTTGTTCATTTCTTTTGTTCTTTAGATTCTATACGAGTGAAATCATATGGTATTTGTTTTTCTCTGTCTGGCTTACTCCACTCAGCATAATAACCTCTAGGTCCATCCCTGTGGTTGCAGATGGTAAGATTTCATTCTTTTTATGGCTGAGTAATATTTCATTGTATATAATTTTTACCTCTACTTCATCCATTTATCCATTGATGGACACTAGGTTGCCTTCATATATTGGCTATTGTAAATAATGTTTCAATGAATATATGGATACCTATGTCTTTTCAAAGTAGCATTTTGGGTTTCTTCAGATAAATACTCAGAAGTGGGATTACTGGTTCCTTCTTTGTCTCTTGTTATAGCCTTTGTTTAAAAAATTATTTTGTTTGGTATAAGTATTGCTCCCCCAGCTTTTTTTGTCATTTGTTTCCATTTGCATGAACTATCTTTTTCCATCCCTTTACTTTTAGTCTGTGCTAGTCTTTCAATCTGAAATGAGTCTCTCATGGGCAGCATACATAAGAGTCTTGTTTCTTTATCCATTCAGCCACTCTATGGCTTATATTGGAGCACTTAATCCATTTACACTTAAAGTAATTGTAGATATATACATAGTTATCACCATTTTATTATTTATATGTATATGTATATATTTTTCTTCTTCTTAAACAAGTCCTTTTAACATTTCTTATAAAACTGATTTGGTGGTCATGAATTCATTTGGCTTTTCCTTGTCTGGGAAGCCCTTGTGCTGTCCTTTGATTCTAAATGATAGCTTAGCTGGGTAGAGGAATCTTGATTGTAGCTCCTTGGTTCTCATCACTTTGCATATTTCTTGCCAATCTCTTCTGGTCTGCAAAGTTGTTGATGAAAAATCAGCTGCAATCTTCTGGAAGCTCCCTTGTAGGCAACTAACTACTTTTCTCTTGCTGCTTTTAAGATTCCCTCATTGCCTTTAACCTTTGGCACTTTAATTATGATGTGTCTTGGTGTGGGCCTCTTTGGGTTCATCTTGTTTGGGACTTTCTGTGCTTGTATGTCTATTTGCTTCACCATATTAGGAATGTTTTCCATCACTATTTCTTCAAATAGGTTTTCAATTCCATGCTCACTCTCTGCTCCTCCTCCTGGTACACCTATGGTGCAAATGCTGGTATACTTGATGTTGTCCCAGAGGCCCCCTTCAACTATCCTCAGTTTTAAAAATTCTTTGTTCTTTCTGCTATTCTGATTGGGTGTTTTCTCCTACCTTATCTTCTAAATTACTAATTCAGTCCTTTGCTTCATCTAATCTGTCATTGATTCCCCCTAATGTATTCCTCATTTCAGTTATTGTAGTCTTCATTTTTGACTGGTTCTTTTTTATGTTTCCTATCTCTTTGTTGATGTTCTCACTGAAATCATTGAGCATCTTTATAAACAGTGTTTTGAACTTTGCATCTGGTTAGGTGACTTGTCTCCATTTTGTTTAGCTCTTTTTCTGGAGCTTTGTTCTGTTCTTTTATTTGGAGCATGTTTATTTGTTTCCCCATGTTGGCTGCCTCCCTGTGTTTGTTTCTGTGTATTAAGTGGGGCTGCTACATCACCCAGTCTTAGTAGAGTGGTATTATGTAGTAGGTGTCCTGTGGGGCCCAGTAGCATAGTCTCCCTGATCACCTAAGCCAGGTGATCCAGGTGTGTCCCTTGTGTGTGTTACATGTATCTTCCTCTTGTACTTGAGCCTTGATTACTGTTGGCTCATCAATGAGAGGAATTGATTCTCTCAGGCCAATTGGTTATGATGACTGACTCTGACTACAGTGGAGGAGCTATTGTGCAAGGGCTGACCCTACAAAGCTGGATTGTCTTTAGCAGGGCTCCAGTGCTTGCCCAGTCTTCCCTATGGGTATGTCATCCTTGGAGATTGCTGTGTGATGCTCTGGACCCTGTCCAAAGCTAGCCACTCAGCATCTAAGCCCCAGGTCCTCCTGAGAGGGGCCCCACCACACGCTAAGTTCAGCCACAGCCTGTGCCCTTCCTAGGCCACCTGGCATTAGACACAAAGCAACCCACAGATGGCTGCCACTCATCCTGAGTTTAGAGATGCCTCAAGAGGCTAAGCCATGAACTGAGGTTGGCTGCTACCAGTGCCAGGTTTGGGGCTGCTCAGGAAGCAGTACAGATCACGCTGAGGCAAGATGCTGTGTGTTTGGGGTTTGTGAAACTTTGAGAAAGTTTAGGAAAGTCTGCAGCATGATCCAAGACAGGCTATGTATATGAAAAGCCACTGGAAGTGGTTTGGTTGGGCCCACAGGTTGGTTAAAGTGGGATCTCAGTGAATCATTAAGTCAGGGCAAACGATGTTAGCTAGGACAATGGAGACTGCAATATGGTGCTCACCTAAGTCTGCAAGCTGGGAGGTGGGGAGGGCCCAACAAAGGAATAATGGCTTCTGCCAGCAATTCTGTTTGGGAGAAAGCTGCCCCTGTAGCCCTCATTCTGACGCCAGGCAATTCAGTTCTTCCTCATATGTCCAAGGCACTTTTGGAGCTCTTGTCCCAGTGCTAAAGCTCAGAGCGTGTGAGACCATCAATGAGTAAGTTCATACGTGGGCCCTTTAAGAGGAGTTCCTGGGACTGCAGCTGCCCTTATCTCACTCAGCAAAGTCTTGGACTTGTATGGTGAAACCACTTGAATTGCTGTTACTCATTATGGTTGAAAATGACTTCAAAAAATTAGGTGAAAATTAGTGTTTAGTCTCTGCCTACCATTCTATAGCCATGATGATGAAGAAAGAGGGTCAATTATCTACAGAAGAAAGAGTGGGACCTTGATAATTCTGGAAACTACATTATTCTGAACCAGTAACTTCTTAAAAAATATTTTCAAGGTTAGTTGCCTAAAGAGTGTTTAAAAAGAGACATCTGTTCTTCCTTAATAAAATAAGATTTTGACAATGAATCGTTATAGTATTTCTTTACAACTATAACAGCAAATATCACAGAGCTCTTGGAATTAGGCTTAGTTTTAGAACAAATGATAAAGTTATTGATTACTTTATTTAGTTGAACACCAGATGGCATCGTGGATAGTTGAATCATGTTCTTAAGCAGGTGAGATAATTTAAAAATAAATATATGATGGAATTATAGCCTTTCTCATGAATGTCAGAACATATGCAGCCAGGAATAAAATATACATTTCAACATTAGGTCAAATGGGGTCAATATTAACAAAATTTTTAAAAAGAGGAACATAAGTCTACTCTTCCTTTATGTCTATGTGATGAGATTATAGGATTTCTCAAAACTGTGGCAGAATAAACATTCCATACATAATCTACTTTACCATATAAAGTGTATAATTTTTTAAAAAAAATTTCGTTCATGTCTACCCCACAAATACATTCATAAATGTAAAATAAATCCACTTTAAGATATCTAATCATAGTCCAGAATCATTTTAATTAAATTCAAACCAAATTAAAAGGGAGTCTTAAAAACTTATGCAGTGATTCTTCATTTTTATTCTATTTAGCAGGCTCCTACTGAGACCTTAAAAGGCTGCTTAAGAGGCCTAAGAAAGAATCTAACCTGAGCACACAGAATGTTTCCCAAAGTCTTCCTATTGGAGAGTCTATATAATGTCTCAAGAAGATAGGTCGCATGAAAGAATGGTTTGTTCAGAAGGCAAATTTGTCCTAAATTGGTGTTTCTCAAACTGCAATGTGCTCACTAATCATCCGGGTATCTTATTAAAGTGCAGATTCTATTCAGAAGGTCTGGGGAGGCCCTGAGAGTCTGCATTTCTAACAAGCTACCAGGTGATGCTGATGCCGCAGGACTACAGAGCGCACATTAACCAGTGAAGTCTTAAAACATAGCCTGTGTCATAAGCTAAGAGAGAATGACATTTTACTACCCCAAACTTCATCTTCTTGTTCAGATATGCATAACGTGGATATTTTGGGTAACTTGTAAGTATTCTAAATTTTTCAAAATTGAAGTCAAATTTAAAATATTGCCATTGCTGTCAAAACAAGAGTTATAAGAAGTAAAAAGAAAAGAATTATCTTTTATGTAAAAATATCATCAGAAAGAATAACATAAATCATAGGGAGCAGAGAAGTGCAAAAATAAGGCTGAAGAATAATAATCTTTGAGTTTACACGCCAAGGGAGGCACAAGAGAAAAACACTACAAATGTAAGTACGCTGACCAGACATCTCGTTTTAAATGAAACAGAAAACTGTACAGTCCCAATTTAAATGGTGTCCATGCTCAGCCTACTGACACCTTGAATTTAGCCCAGTGAGACTAGGCTGACCCTATGTACCATTTGAAATGGGACAGTCCCATTTTTTTTCTGTCCCGTTTAAAACAGTGCACCTGGTCAGCCTAAATGTAAGGGCAAATGAGTCCAGCAAGGGAAGTACCGTCTTCAGGTCTGGGGCTTGCCTGCCCTGGGTAGATAGCTGTTGTATGGGGCTGTGGGGTGGATTAAGTCTTAAGTACTTAAGGCTAAAAGTACTCTCGACAGCCTACAGTTGCCTAATCAAATTGCTTCTGTGCCTTTGGATCAGCGTTACATTGCCCCACAGGGAACTTAAACACAACATAAACATGTCTTTAAATGAACTTAGAAGAAAGCTTGTTGTCCCGTCTCCTGTTTTAATTAGATATGTCTTATATAAGAAACATATAAATGCAGAATTCTGCGGTTTCCCTGGCAAGTCTACAGCACTCAGTCAATCCACTATAATATTATTTTGTTTGCTTTTTTCCCTTCATTAAGTTTTTAAAGTTTCCTTAGCTCTCTGTGTGGCTGCTTCAGCTTAGGCAGCCGCGTTTGTGGTGAAGGGTTGGGAGAGTGCATACCAGGCCCCCTCACCCCTCCTGGGAGCCTAATGGTACCTCCTATGCAGCTAGATAGAAAAGCAGAAGAAAAAGGAGGGGGAAACATCCCAACTGCACAGTAAGTGCCCTTCATAAGAACCACCTCATATCATACTTAAGAAAGGCCCATTATGTTGCTAGCATATTGACAGAGCAGGGGGCACTCATAACTCTTTTAGTATGTGGAGAGCCTTCCCTAGCTCGTGGAAAACAAGGCTAGCGTTTAATTATATGATGTGAAGGTATTAAAATATTTTGCTGGCCCAAGTGCTATCTTCACCATAGATCTCTGGACTGGAAGCTCCTCTTAAAAGCCAATTTTGAAGGCTGCAATCACGTCTTAGCAAAATTAAGCAACATGGGAGCAATCAATACACAGGCCTCTAGCCTCTCTCTTCCTTTTGTTAAAAGCATCAGCAAAGAAGGCAAGGTTGCACCGATGTGCACGTGCTGCTGAATGGCTACCTAAGTTAGAAAGCTGAATGACCTCAAATCCTTGTGAGTTTTTGTCTGCTTATGCATTTTGGATTTTTTTCTGTTTTTAGTTTAATATTAATTAGACCTTAATTGAATGCAGCTAAAATTTGAAAGAGAAAAAGAGCACAAGCATAAAATGAAGTATTTGTGTTGATACAGCAGGCTCCAAACATGTATGATTAAGCACCTGGTGACTCATGTAAGATACAGGTATATATTTGCACGTCTCTTTTTATGTCTTAGGACTACAGCAGGGAAGAAAACTTAAGCTCATGTACTATGCTTTCATTTATGCTTTTGTTCTCCAGGTTACTTGGTTTAAACAAATTAAAAGTTATGTATGAACAAAGATATATGTAGAAAAAAAGACTGGAAGAAATACACCTGAATGTTAAAAGTGATTACCTCTAAAGAGTAAAGTTAGAAGTGATTTTTTATTTTTTTCTTGATGTTTTTCTTCTCTCCTTACCCCAAAATGTCTGAGCCTTTTAAAACAAAATCTAACAAAAACGACTATATTACAAGCAGAAGCATAATTAATGATTTTTCTTATTGCTAGTTGTACATATTTTATAATAAATTACTTAATTTAATCATTCAATATAATAAGAATTTCCTATGTACCAGGCACTGTGCTTGGTGGGGGAATGCACCAATATACATACATGATTTTCTCAACCAAGTATCTGGCCAAATGCTCTTCATTGACCTATGGAGGGGCATTAGAAATACAGGTTCCATGTTACTGCTGCTCCTCTACTAAATTTCTCCTTATCCTTCACCTTCCCTTAATGTCACTGAGAGTAGAATTACTCTGATTAAGCAAGCTTCATTACCGCTTTGTTTTGATTTTTAGTGAAAGCAATGATACATGATGTTCCGGCCATAACTGCTTTCAGCCATGAAAACACACATATATAGGTCTCGTGTCCATCTTTTCACGGCTTTGTGCCAAAAGACAGTAATGGGACGGCAGCCCCCCGTCTCCTCAGAGGCAGGGGCAGGCCTGGGGAGGTGTCAGTGAACCCCTGCCCCTCTCCATTTTGAAGACACTCATATTTAGGAAGCCCCAAAGAGAACTGTATGAGACCACGCTCGTCAAACAGAATAAACAAAAACTGATCAAACACTCAAAGACCAAAGTCTGTAAAAGATGCTTAGTTAGTTAAATATAGATCTTCAAAATGGAACTTTTGTGTATGCCCCCAGTTCCAGGAGAAACCACTGTGATTAGCAATTTTGAGTTAACATTTAAATTCTAATGTAGCTAAGTAGTGTTCCTTCACTGTCTAGGTGTAGTGTGTTATTTAAAAACATCTGCTGCCAAGCCCACCCTGTTGCTTTCCACAACAGACAGCACATTAAAAAGATTTCTTGACTGTGCATTCGAGGTCCTTCAAACACTGATCCCAGCCCTTATTCCTCCCACTCTGTTTCTGCACAACCTTTTACTTCAGTCAGTTGGCATAACTAGCTGGTCCTAGAACATGCCTCTCACGTGCCCATTGCTGTCTCTTTATCCTAAAAGCACTTCTTTCTTTTCTCCATTTTATCCATCCTTCAATAAAAGGTGACCTATACTTCTTTAGGAAACACCCTAAGAGAACTTCAAACTTCAGAATGCCCTTCATCCTTGGACTCCATTGTGTTTCTCTCTATAAAACTCATCAAGCTATGGGTGGGTCAAAGGGGTTAGATGGTTTGGACTGGGTGATGCTGTCATTCCCCATCCACACACTCTTAGAGCTGTCTTGTCTCTTCAGCTTCTTACCATTCAGGTCTATTTTGATTTTGCTTGTCTTCTGCCTACATAAGGAAGCTCGTACTAGAGAGCTTAGATGGATTGCCAATGAGCCATAGCGTGCCCTTGTGTTATAGAACACACAATGAGTAGTTCAAGAAATGTTAAGTTGTTATTTTATGGTTTTATTGCTCCTTAATTTTTCCAGTTTGTGTCTACCCAAGTAGACTTCGTGCTCTAAGGAGGCAAGGATCATCTCATACTCCTTTTATCTCTCAAAGCTCCCAAGGCAATGCTTTGCATGTGTTAAGTGCTCAACACATATGTGCTTCCTGATTTCTCACTCAACACTATCAAGGATGAAGTTGTCCCACAGAAATATCACAAAGTAAAAAATTTGCCTTGTAAGTCTGCAGCTAATCAGCTATCTGGCTCTATTCCTTTTGGACCCTTAGCTGGACTCCTTTTATAGTCTGGGTATTCTCCAATAATACTCAAGCTAGAGCAGTGCTTCAGATGAGAACAGTGAGAAAGAGCATAATGTCTTCAGCATAATTATTCCTTTGACCAGCAAGTCTCTAATTCCTAATAATTAAGTGACAGAGACTGTTTGTGGTGCCCTGATCCTATCTGCACTTCTCCCTTTTAGAAATAGAAGTCTTACATTCTAACTGAACTTATGGCTGCCAAGCTGACAATATATTGTCCAGGCTTCCTAGTATGTAAGCAGAAGCATATGACCAAATTCCAGCCAGGGGGTTGTGAACAAAAATGATGTGTGCAACTTCTGAGTCAAATCCTTAAATAAGGAATGCACTTGAATTCCTTTCTATGTAGTCTTTCTGTCCCTTGCCCAGGCTCGAGTGCACAGCATAAAGCTGGTGAGCTTATTTTAAAGATGACAACACTCTAAAGGATGGCAAAGCAAGATAGAAGGAGTCCTAAATCCTTGAATTACTTCATGAAGTGTAACAACCTATGCACCTAAAATTGCCAACTAATTCTGGACTGCTATATAAGAGACATATAAAACCCTATCTCATTTGAACCACAGTACTTAGAAATCTGTGAGAGGAACTTAGCCTGTACCTTAGTTAACATGGATATTTTCTAGAGAAATAGGACTTGTTAAGAGCAATCTCAGTCCCTTGATTATAACACATACTTTATTCTTCAGAAGCTTTGGCCCAAGTTCTGTCTTCTGTCTGCATTTATTTCAATATACGAAGCTGCCTAAGGATAAATATGGTGACGGTGAATGCTGCTGAGTGCCATCCAGTGGAAAGCAGGGATCTTCCATATGGGAAAAGGCCCGTCAAAACTTAGGGCATGTGACAAGTTTTAACATGTTCGGTGCAGTCAGTCAGTTGTGAGCTACGGTTGGGATAAGGTGTCTTTTAAAGTGTGCCATAAACCATGGATCACAAACAATCACCAACATAAATCTCTGTCAAATAAAAACCTTATGGTGTGTCCTCATCCACCTTATTCACTGGATCTGGCACCGTGTGACTTCTGGCTCTTCCCCAAAGTCAAACTGACCATGAACAGTAAACATTTTTAATAGACTCAGAACATCAAGGCAGACATGACAGCACAACTAAAGATGCTCATGAAAGAGGACTTCCAGAACTGCTTCAGAAAGTGGCAAAAATGATGGGCTCAGTGTGTTTGAAGTGAGGGGGAGTATTCTGAGGGGGATTAATGGCCATGTGTCTTTTACTGTAATCAAATTCTTTTCATGTAAACATTCACCGTATCTTTTGATCATAGCTCGTAATAACAATATAGACATAATTCGCCACCTTCACCAACTGTTGCCTTATTTGAGTTACAGAATGTGGTTTCTCTAGGATAAGTACCCCCAAATTGTGGCCTTTTTTTTCCTTTTGTCTTTCGTTTGCCAACACAGACTTGCATGTCACTTTTTACTACACGGTCCCAATGGTCCAAGGTGCCAATTTTACATGAGAGGTCTACCATACGATGTATCCTCCAGGAACACATCCTATCTGAAAACTGGCACCCACCTTCCTGATCTTTGGAGCATTCCCCTCAGAGAAGCTGGAAGCTGCCTGTGTCTTAACTCTCAATCTCAGATACAGCTGCCCTCTTGTTTGCAGAAACACTGTGCCCGAGCCCTGAGAACTGCCCTGAGGCTGCCATGCTGTGAGGAAGCCCAAGCTAAACCTACACACAGGGTCCACAGGGAGAGGCCTCCGAGACTGTGCAGAGAGAGTGAGAGGGGATTGGCCAGCTTCCAGAGGTCCTAACCACCTACTCTTCTCTCTCCAACCACTGTCTGACTACAATCTGATGAGAAATTCTGAGTCAGAGCCACCCAGCTGAGCTCTTCCTGAACTGCTATCCCATAAAACCATCAACTATCACAAAATAAGTGGTCTTTTGGAGACACTAAGTTTTGAAGCAGTTTGTTACACAGCGTAAATAACTAGAGCACACTACCCAGTTTCGCTGGGCCCGGAAAAGAGAGAGTTTCGACCAGAGGCCTTGCTACCAGGAAGTTTTAGCTTACAGACCACAGCGTTTGGAGGCACAAGTGTGAGTCTTTACCCTTTGCTCCAACTTCCTCGCAAAGGATGACTTTAAGCAATTTGCTTGAGATTTTCAGATTCTATATCTACAAAGGGCCTGTGATGGTCTTGGGAAGGCTGTGAGGGTCAATAAGACACAGTATGAACAAGGAGAGTGTTCACTGAATGTCACCTGTGGCTTGATTTACTCATGCCCACTCATCTTCCTGAAGGTCTTTTAAAAAGTCAAAATTGCTTGAAATAGTTAATAAACTCCAACACATTCAGTAGAGTCAATTCCTTCTGATTAAATATCTGTTGCCTTCTGACCTGTTAAATAACAAATAGAAGGTGCTAGCCCTTCCAGGATTTTAGAGGGGACTGCTGTTTCCCATCCTAAACCTATTCTGTAACCCTACAGAGGCAGGCCCATCGTTTTTCAGTAGGAGAAACAGTAGAAAACGTGTTCTCTCCAAAGGGCTTCTTTTTTGACCTTGCTGCCTGTGGGATCTCAGGGAACGTATGTGGTCAGGATCATTTTGTCCAGCACCATACCTCTTTTCAAAATTCCTCCTTTGGAAGCCAGCAAGTCCCGAATAATCCCTCTGGAAATAGTTTTTATTTCTAGAATAATCACCCTAGCAATGAGGCAGGGAAGAACCCTTAACTGTGTCCCAGGAAAGCCATTATTTAATGCCAATCCTGGCAGGGTATGGTGACTACTGAAGGGAAATACTTCTTTGATCTGGAAATCAGGCTCTGTGGCTGCTCAGCCTGGGTGGCCTGACAACCAGGTGGGCAGCAACTGCAGGGACAGTTCTTAACCCAGGTTACTTCTAATGCTCAGTGGTTGAAGAAAAATATTGAAAATTAATTATTTTACTGTATATTCATAGTTATCTTGCCTCTAACCAGACAGAAGTAGGACCTGAAATAGCCACTGCCTTAGAAGCTAAAAGTGAGACTACTTTCTGAAAAAATATATATCTATACTTGTACATATATGCAATATGAAATTGTTCAAGCACTGTAATTTTCAACTGAAAATCTTGAGCAAGCTATTTATCATTAGCGAGGCCAGCCAAGCTCAGTATTTTTGAAACAAGGAAGATAGGCACAGATCATTGATATTGCACTAATTAGGCATCTGGAAATGTAATTAAATAAACAAGTTGAATTCTGTAGAATTGATCTTGATTATATCAAGATAACTTATACTAGCGGTTCTCAACTTGTGGGACCCCCTTTGGGGGTTGAACAACCCTTTCACAGGGGTCACCTAAGACCATCGGAAAACACATATCAGATATTTACATGACGATTCATAACAGTAGCAACATTACAGTTATGAAGTAGCAATGAAGATAATTCTATGGGGGTCAGCACACCATGAGGAACTGTATTAAAGGGTCGTGGCATTAGGAAGGTTGAGAACCACTGACTTATACCATCCTGTAAAGAGATATAAACTTAGAAGTATAGGTTGTATTTCATAGGCTATATTTTGGGTGATATTTTTCCTTATCTTCCAATCTGTTTCCATAACTCCATTTTTGCCAGGGTATAAACACAAAGAAATTTTGTTTCTGGCTTAAATTTTTGAAAATCTAATGTGAAGCAAAAATCAATTCTAAAGGCTACCTTGGCTCTTAATTTTAAAAGTATTAAAAATACTAAATGTTGAACATATAAAAGGATATTTTTATGAAAAGATTAATAGATTCAAACTATTAGCAACTTTTAAATTGACTTTTTTTTTCTAACTGTTATAACTTCTAAGTGTTTCAGGCCTTTTAATGGAAGCTTTCAGAGATGCATCCTAAGTCATTTAATTTCTGTTAACAGATCTGCCCTGGATTCTTATTGGCATTTATTCCTGTGCCACCCACGTAGAACTCCAAATGTGGGTCCAAAGACTGCTAAGCTGTGAACACTCTATTTATGTAATTCTACCAGTGACCACCCTTAAACCTCAGAAGAATCAAAGGAAAGCAAAGATATGCCGAAATGTTAAAAAAAAACAAACAAAGAAAACACCTTTGGCGTACACTTAGAAGAATGTGAATTCTTCCATACTGCACCCTAGCAAATTGGGTCCTAAGGGTCAGGACCACCGATGTACAGGTTTGAGCAGTTCCAGCGGGCTTCTAAGCACGATCTGTGGCAAAGCATATATGCATATATGCCAGTCTGCCCAGGGCTCCACACAGAGATCCAGACTAACCACAGCTGAAAGAGGAAAACCTCGCTTGGTGCAAAGAATAGGTGAATTGTGACCTTTGGGTTAAAATACCTTATGTTACCTTCCTCTGTCTTTAAATAGAAATTGTGCGAGTGTGTGTGTGCCTGTGTGTGTGTGTGCATGCGTGTGTGTGTGCCTGTGTGTCGTGTATTTTAAATGAGAAGAAAAGGCCGTAAGGCAGTAGGGCTTTTCCACTCAGCAACTACGGAGTCAGCAAACGCTAGACAAAAATATATACACCAGTCTTTTGAACATTAACTACTGACTTTCTTGCCAACATTAGCAACACTAAAATCTTTGTTTCTTTTTGATTTCAATTTGTAATTTCAATTTTATTCAGGGCTCTGAACTAAAGTGAGGGTTACATCAGTTAATTATGTTAATTTTGGCATAATCTGGAATGAATTAAATGATTGCTTAGTTCACATAAATATATTATAATCATAAATTGGGACTTTAGACTTTGAAGGGAGCTTTGAAATTATTTCCCATATAACCCTCTCATTTTAGAGATGGAAAAAAAAAAAAAGAAGATCCAGTGTGATTAAGTGACCTGCCCAAGGTCATACAGCTAATTAAAAGCTGAGTACAAACTAGATTCCATGTCTCCAGTTTCCCCATCTAGTCTCTGTTTTTTCTATTACACCTCAATTTTTGATGAATCCTAATAAGAAGTAGCAGTGACCTGGATTAAACGAAAGAGCAAATAAACAAGGGAAGGTGTCTCCTTGTCCCTGGGCTCCTTGAAAAATAGGATATTGCTTTGTCGTTTGTTTGTTTAATTATCTTTGTATCTTTTGCAGTATTTAACACAGTATAGGTTTTCAGCAAATTGGTGTTGAGTTAAACACACTGAATAACTGGGGGAAATCATCTGATCTATCTTTTGAGGAGCAGAAGATTACTGTTAATATTAGCACTGCAGCTGGTGATGGAAGACTGTTAGCCAGGTGGAGAATGATGGAGGAAGCAGGTCTGGAATTTACATTTTCTATTCCTATACCACAAAGAATAAACTACAGAGAGGCAATAGAAACTTAACAGGAAAATACAAACAGCAATATTATTTATATTAGGTGAAAAAGCCATTACTTTTTCTCATTATCCTTCTCAATTTGCTAATGATTCATATTCTAACATGTATAACTCTCTCACAATTTCTTCTTATTTCTTACCTACAATTTAAATGATCTCTCCAATGTATGTTGTACAATTAGCTCTGTGCTTATGAGCATTTGGAATTAACAGCTGATTAAAATGTTAGAAGTAGGAGTATCACATATTATAAAGAGCATCGACACTGAGATTCTGGAGATGTGGTATCTAGTCCTGGACCTAATAAGCTGGGTGACTTTGGACTAGGTTGACCAAACATACCATTTTAAGTGGGACAGAAAAATAATGGTACTGTCTCATTTCAAATGGTACATACGGTCAGCCTACTCTCACTGGGCTAAATTTAAGGTGTCAGTAGGCTGACCACATGTACCGTTAGAGACGGGACGGTACTGTTCTTTTCTGTCCCATTTCAAATGGGTCGTCTGGTCAGGCTGCTTTTAGTGCAAGCCCACCAGTGGTCTCTTGTCTTCCTCCCAGCTTTAAATCATATGACTCAGTATCCTTTCATAATGAATTCACAAACATTTATTGATCAGTACCTACAACTAGGCATGGTTGCTGTACTAAAGAAGACGACTACCTCATTTAGAGTCAGCAAACTTACGCTATGTTATCACCATCACAAACAGAAGACTCGAGTCATATTTTAGGCAACGAGGAGGTGATGGTGAGGGTCAGGGGGATCGAAGGAATACAAAACAGAGTCCCTGCCCTGGAAGGCTTTAACAAACCAGGTGGGGAGACAGAGCCCTCATGTAAGAAAACAGGTAATATTCACGTTGATCTTGTCCACGCTAAGGGTCTAACTGGTGTCCAGGCAGTTTTATTTGGGCAATATTTTTAAATAAACACTAAACTGGGTTAAATGTCATACACATACAGAGAGAGACAAATGTGACTTACACTGGAAACACATATCCTGGAACTGGAAGGCTGCTGCAGTTTGACAAGCCCAGGTGCCTCCTTCAAATGGACGGGACCATGAAACCAGCACAGCCACACAGGACCAGGTGCTCAGAAGAGCCCACGCTGGGGTTCGATGCTCTGTGGTTGCTGTCTTGAAATTCCTGTTATCTGTGGGTGTAAATGCTGTGAGTGAAGTTGAATGGGGCAATGAAGCAAGCACCAGGATCTTGGTGCCTTGACTCCCACATAATCCTGCCTTCCTCCATCTCTCTCCATCTCCCCAGGTTTGGTTCCCAGCTGCCTGGTTCCCTACTGCTGGGCACCCCACACACCAGTCTGTCCTTCCCCCACCCCCTGCCCCACAATGACTGCTGCTGGCAGGAGTGTGAGCACAGCCAGGGTGGAGGTGGGGCCACAGCCCAACCCTGGAATGACAGCACTACTGTGCATGCATCTGGGCCAAGGTGAGCTTCTCCCCTACTGCAATGCAGATCCTGAGCATATTCCAGCCCTGAGGTTTAAAGATCCTTGGGGGTCCCATCTGCTGTGAATTGGGGCAGCGTCCCCAGCTGAGGTACCCTGTCTGGGTTCAGTGGATGGCAGGAGCAGAAACAGTAACTGTCAGGCCACCAGCATGCACGCCCTTGGGCAACTAGGAGTGTTTGCCCTGCACTTGCCTCTAGGAGTGGTGGGTGTATGGGGGTGTCCTCTCTTCTTCCTTCTTGCCTGAGTACATATTTGTCTCTTCTGGCCTCTTGGAGGCAGGAAACTTCCCCTTCATTTTAATAATGTGCTCTGATATTTGCATTTTAAATTGGCATGGCACAATATAAAAATAAATGGGAAAATTCATGCTACCCATTTACTATCTAAATTTTTCTTTACTTAAATGCCATTAAATAGCAAATGAAGAAAACACCAGGCTAGGTCTAGAGAATGACTATGGCAAACAAACAAACAAACAAACAAACAAAAACGCTTCCTGTATACCTTTAATGGCACATTTCCCCCTGCTTTTTAAACAAGGGCTCCACATTTTTATTTTGCACTGGGCCTTACAAATTATGTAGTTAGAAAGACTTTTGATTATATAGAGTATTATATATGATGTATGTTGTATGTAGAGTTTTTAATATGTTTTTATATGTATTACAAACTATGTAATCACAAAGATTTGTTTTCCTGAAAACAGGAAGAGGAATTCCATCCCTGATCTTCTGGTTCCGTTTTATTTTATTTTATTCTTATTTATTATTGCCTCAGCCATTTCCTCAAAGACTCCTTAAATGTCCAGAAAACTTTGATTTTTAGTATCCGAGGCTCGGAAACAGTGACTCCACTAATACTTGCAAATGTGTGTCAGTCATTTTAAGGCAGAACTAGTCACGAAGTGCAAACCAAATGGCAGGAAGAGAGACCGTGGGATGATGAACAGCAGCACCCCTGTACATACATTCCAGGAGGGAGAGCTGAGCTCAGTATCATCCACCAGGTCGCACTGGCTGAAAGAATACAAAAAGCACTTGGAGAGTGGGGGAAAGACATTAAAAGTGCACAATAGTCATTGTTTTATACACACACACACACACACACACACACTTAAAGGAAATTATCACAGAGATAAATCCTATTATAATAAATCATTATAATTATATTATAGATGGCATTAAGGGACTACTAGCTGACATTTTTTACTTTGCTTTTTTCACTGGATGGGAAAACATCAAATGTATCTGCTATAATTTACTTCCCATTCTCGTATCTCTGCATAGTAGTTGTTTCTGGTTTTTGTGCCCAACTCTTCTGTATTTTAGGGTTATTGCTTTAGAATAGATTCCCAATTATTGGGGTAAAAAATATAATATTGATAAAGAATATTGTAAATTTTTTTTAATTGTTTTCAAAAAACATTATAGACATTTCTACCTCTACAAACTTGAGCATTTCACACCACTCTTTTCAATACTTGGATTTATCATCTAATTAATCAGTTAATAAGACATTTTCCAATTCAAAAGTAAATCATACCTCATCGTTGTTTTAATCTGCATTGCTCTGATTACTAATAAGATTGAATATATATTAGTCATTCTAATACCTCTTTAATAGACTGCCTTTTTATGTCCTTTTACAGGATTGAAAAGGCTAGGATGGGCAATATTAGCTCTGGCCTTACATCACACCAGGATGGCAGTGCCGGCAAAAAGAACTTCTTTTTCCCAAAATGACTGTCACTGGCCTGGATAGGATAACACACACACTCCCGAACCAGTCACCACAAGTAAAGGATAGAGTAGTACCTTCATTTATGGCACCCTAGGTCATGTGCCAACCATGACACCAAGGGGTGCGGTCAGCCCAGTTGAGCTAGGAGCAACAAACACCATTGTTCAGAACGAGTCTCTTTGCTGGAACCAAGGAAAGCTACACAGCCCCTAACTTGAGACATCACTGCATATAGTATAAGTGTATCTCCGCACCTTCAATTCAGTATAAATGTTCCTGGGCTAAAGGGAATTAAGGAACAAATAATCACAAAGTGATCATTTGCAAAAAGCAGAGTGTACTTACTTGCAAGTGATCAATTATCAACTACTTCGCTTTGCACGGACAAAAACTAATGCTCCCTTGTAGGACTAAGCATCTGCTAAACCCAAGTATTGGGCTAGATCTATTGTACACAGTATTTTATGAAAACATCAAATTGTAGCCTTAATGCATGTCCAAACAAATCTTCCCTTGACATATCAGTCATTATCATCTTTTCCTCTGAGTGAAATTTTTCTGGAGTGAAATAGAACAATAAAAACTTTTGTAAAAAGTAATAATGGAAAAGTAGCTCTTTTGAGAGAAACACTTTCCCCTTACAGAGTTCAGATAGCTGTAAACCAGGAGAAGCTGATTGAAATGAATTTTGAAACCTTTATGTCCAACAATACAGAGAAGTAGAAACAGAAAACATCTCTAAAAGTGTAAACAAAAGGACCACATTAGAAAAGATTACTTCTTAGTTATTTGATCTTCTTAATTGCACCCTTTCCCACTTAATATTTTGATCACAGAGAGACCAAGTATCATAAAGCAGCAATTCAGATTTACTTATGTCAGCCCTAAAACGTATATTAGTATTATATTTTTCACTGCTCCCTTTCCTTGCTGGGGGTGGGGGTGGGGAGATGCACAAGGAAGCTAAGTTGTCTGAAGTCACAAATACAATTCCTAACAGAACCAAAAACCCAAATCCTGTTTCCTCTAGTCTAACCCACTAACCGCCTTCAAGAAGCATCACAACCTCAGCAATTGGATTTTCTGGGTGTGTGTTCCAATGGGTAGAAATCAGGCAAACTGCAAATGCCACCAGCACGTGCTAAACACGAACTACTGAGCATCCAGAGCTGAACCCAAATCCCTCCTCTGAACACTCCATGGTCCATCCATTTTTCACATATTCTCCTGAGTTCTCCTGGATATTATTCTAGCTCTGGAAAGAGAGTTGGTTGGAAAAGTTGGCATCAACTGTGCAAATAAAATGAAATGAATAAGTTTTTTCTTTTAGGAGAGTTTATTTCTTCAACACTTTGGGTCAGAAGCTGTGGAAGCAGCCGTAGTTAATTAAACAAATGCTAAGAAACCTCCTGCTTTCAGTGGAGCGGATGTGGTTTTGCCATCTGTCTTTCAGTCACCGCATAGTAGATATGGTAGAAAGGAATCCTGATGGGTTTCTTCCCTAAATTTTTTTCATGAAAATTGTCATCTTAACTCCTGGGAGAATGAACAAAATAGATGAGAAAGAAGTAGAATTTCCAAGTAGATTTTTGAAAAGGTTCTGATTTCTGTAATAGTCTTTATTTCCTCATATAAAACATATATAGTCACCCATTCCAAAATGAACGGCATAAATAAATGGGACTTTTAGACAGATGGCTGAACACATGTCTCTTGATTCCGAAGATAGCAAGGTACCTGGAAGTGCCTTGAAAACCTATAGTTAAGAAAAACGCAGAAAAAGTAGATGCCACGTGAGCTCTAATTACAATATGAAACAAGTGGAGAGTCAACACAGTGACAGAATTCGTTTTTCGTTTTGGATAAATCACTAAGTATATGTTGAGTTTTTGTATTTGCAGACTGGAAACAGTAACAGTGTTACATCCTGGGGGATATTTTATGGTTACCACGTTAAAAGAGTTTACAAGGAAATAATTAGTATTACCATCATCTCAGATTCTCACTTCTAAAATTGTTTATAATGTAAAATCATATGAATCCCACTTTCTCTGGAATCTACATATTTGTCTTCATTTCTGTCATCATTACCCTCGTTTACAATGACATGATCTCCCATCAAAACTGCTTCAAACTCTCCCAACTCATTTTCTTCTAAGGAGGACTCCAAGGCCTGACCGTGGTCCCCTCTCCCCACCCTACATGTAATTTGGATGAAACTGTGCTTCATCTTTTAAAAAGATTTTAGCATATGACTCTAGAAAACTCTTTTTTTCTTTTGTCCTCTTCAAGGGAGGAATGTGACCTGCATTCATATAACACCATTGTTTGATACAGAAGTGCCTCTGTGTTTGGGTGTCTATATTCTGGACCATATTAATTAGAATCTAGAACTAAGTTCTGATGGGTTAAAAAAAAAAAGCCATGAAGATCACAGCTTCACATTCTTGAATCTAAATAAAAATTCCAAGCTCAAGCATCACTGTGCACAGTACAATGGAAATGCTACTTATGTGGCACTTCATATGTTTGTAAGAGAAAACACCTGAGAAGCACACATCAGCAGCCACTGTTTTTTCAGGGAGGAAGCGGGGCGGGGCAAGGGGGCGTGGCAAGAGGTGGTGGGGACCAAGCCTCCCCCATTGGATATGCCCTTCAGAGGACTTCAAGCAAGGAAATGAGCTCGTGATCCAAGCTAGGTCATTCAAAAGCTCTCTCCCTGGAATCTGAATCTGGAGCAAGTAACAAAGACTAAAGTAAACACAAGTTTATTCATCCTGACGGCAGTGATCTTAAGAACTGTTCATTAATTCTGGCTAGTTCCATTCCTGAGGCTTCTAATTCCCATCCTTCTGAGGCCAGGCTCTTTGAGTTCTGGCAACAATATCCTCTTAATTTCTCTTTAATTTAACTTAGCCAGAGTTCCTTTTTATTTGCTACTTGCAACCACAGAGCTCTACTTAGTATAACTGTCACAAATTTTCAGTTTAAATACTGAACTAATTTAAAATAATACCTAGATAGTACTGTAACCTTAATTTCACAGAACAGAAAGTTATACAATAATGTAATTAAAATGGAGAAAATCTGTAACAAGTGTACTTCTCTGGTCACTACTTTATGTCTTTTTTGATAGATGATGGTGTTAAAAATATTCTAAGTTTTTTTCAAACACACACACACACACACACACACACACACACCCATCTGAGTAGTCATTGAACCTGCTATTAGTCCAAAGTGAGGCAGCTCAAACACACATTTCTCATGGATAACAAAGAGTATCTGTAACTGAGGGTTCTTGGCTACTGTCCAGTAGTTTTGTCGCACTAAGATTTCTTCTTACAACTCTTCCCATAACCAGGGGTTTGAATGCCTCCTGCCGGGTCACCACAGGGCCTTCAGATGGAGTGGGGCAGAGGAAATTTGGGGTTAATAAAACAGTGGCCATGTCCAACTCAGATACTACCCAATCAATGCTCCGTTCATGATCATCTGAGAGACAAAATTCCTCTAGCTTCACTGGGGACTTTCAAGTAAATATTTCATTTTCCAGTTGATTTGTAATGTCGAAGTTTAACCATATAATAGTGAGACTTTGAAAAGTAAGCAATAGCAAATATGCCTTGTCCTCAGCTATAGCCAGAGTATTTAGCATAGTTCCCAGGATATGGAAGGATATTCCATATCAGTAAATAGTTGTTGAATAAACAATTGTGTGACTGATTGAATGAAACTGGGTAAAAGCAACATCCTAGTTCCCAGTCAAACAGCAGATACGATACATACGTGTGAGAGGAGGAAGGAATGGAGAAATGGAGATTTACAATTTGAGTTGTACGGAAAGGAAGTGTATGCAGATGTTAAACGACACAGAACATATATGAAACACTCAAGCTGGGGAACCCTTACCTTCTCAGTGAAGTGGAAGGTTAAGGACCGTGAGTAAATGGCAAACAATAAAAACAAATCACATGCCAACACATTTTGATGGTTGTCAGATCTATTATATTTTCTTTCGTGGGTTCCCTGGTGGTGCAGTAGCTGGGCTTCGGCGCTCTCAGCGCTGTGGCCTGGGTTCGAGTCCCACCCAGGGAACCACCAAAAAAATAAATTAAAAAATATATATTTTCTTTCAATTTATTTTCATTGCATTCATTGATTTATCTGAATTATCAGCCATAGTATCATGTAACATGATTATTTTATTTAAGCCAGGAACAAAGGGCAATGACAGTATATTATTTTAAGATTAAAACCTATTTTTTGATGTGTTAATTCTGTGAAAGAATGGGCCAAAGTGGTACAGGAATAGGTAATACACTGTCTTTTTTCTTTTGTGATTTATATTTCTGTGCATCTTCGTGTGTGTTTGTATGTGTTTGCATGCTTTGGGGTAAAAATAATTCCCTCATTGGGCTGGTGTGTTGGACATTATGTAAATTTTAAAAGTAACACCAAAATTCCCTCCTCCTTTTCTTTCCTTAGAATTACTGAGTTGTCAAAGTTTTCTCTCTGGTAATTTTCTTATGTTCCCCCCACCATCACAGTAGGGCTGATTTCTTTATCCCTAACTCAGAAAAAGCATTAGGCCTAGCCTTGAAATGAAGGTTTTCATAATATTTAATCTTTTCTTTTCTCCCTTTGGTGTAGCTTAAGTCCCATTACTCCTGGTCCTGTCCTTGTTGACTAATGAGGATAATTGGTCCCTTTCCTCCTGAAAACATCCTTTTATGTATTTTGGAGAGTTATTATGGCCTTTTCAGCCTTCTCTTCTGTAGGCAGAACAGGCCTGATTCTCTTAACCTTTCCTCACAGGGCTGATTTTCCAAACCTTTGATCATTTTTGTTCTTCCCCTCTGAACTCTGTCCAATTTGTCTGTCTCTTTCAAAATGTGGTGCCCAGGAGAGAATTTGGTCCTTCCGTTGAATCTTAACTAATACGATATTAACTTGGCCATATAGCAAATATGTAATAAAATCTTAAATATTATTTATCCAAATTATCCCTAAGTTCCCTAATAAGTTCCTATTATTAAAAAATAATAGAATTAGACGTTTTAATTTGACACTCCGTGCTCTTTAAATTTTCCACATGATAGTACACCACGGAATTTGAAAAGCCATGAGATGTCAAACAATAGTGAACAGAACTTCAGTTGGAGATACAGGATAGCACTTTTGAAGTAGATGAGCTTCCTAAAGGAAAATAAATATACCTTTTCAAACACTGAGAAAGATGTCCACAGTACTCTATGCCATTCTGCCCTGTTACGTAGAATCAAATGTTTGTAAAAGAATTTATCTTGTGTTCATGTTGCATTGAGGACAGAACTCCCAGGAGAAAACTTCCACAACAACTGACCTTGATCTAAGGCTTATTTTATCGATTTGCACCACAGCTTACCAAAACCCATAGTCCTACAGCTGATTGGATAAAAGGTGACAGAGCTTTGCCATTGAAATGTGACAAAAGGTTAAGGAATGGTTTTAAAAAAGGATAGGTTTTACATTTTTACACCTTTATAAAACTAAGATTGTATCAAAACATCTATGTAAGTTCTTTCATTTCTACCACTCCTTCAAATTAAGTAATTTGGCACACCTTTCCCACAACAATAACAAACCCGAGGAGAATACCAAAAGACATGGAAGACATCAACCCTTACTTCTGCAGGGTTTGCACTCTAGCAGATGAGACAAGACAAAGCATGAAATACTGGAAAAGCAGTGTAATGCTTCACTGTGTGATGCTAAGTATAAATTAAACAGTAATTCAGAGAATGGAGAGATCACCGTAGACTTCAAAATACAATAGAGAGGGCTTCATCAAAGAGATGGGCTTACAGCGAACCTTGAAAAACAGGCAGCAGAGAAGAAAGGCAGAGAGAAAAGGAGAAACAAAGGCAGAAAAGGGGAAATGAGTATGATGGTTCCAGAAGACAACGAGGAAACTGACTGGACTGGAACAGAGAACTGAGTTGAGGAACTGTGAGAAATAAGTCCAGGGGACGGTTCTTCTGGGTGGTGTGAAAGCCAGGCAGGCACTACAAGTTCAATGTGGTGGGCAACTGAAGGGTTGATGAGGGTTGCCATTTGGGAAGATTAGTCTGGTGGTGGCCTTCTGTGTGGATGGGACAATGCGGGTGGGGGCAGTGCTGAATGAAGCACAGGGAGCATCTGTGAGCGTTCTAGCCATCACCAAGCGCTTGGGGCTGTCAAACTTGTCCTTTTAAATATTTGAGCCCAATTATTCTCCCTTTGCTATACTGCTAGGGAACTTTCATTCAAGTCAAAGCAATAGTCAGAGTTAAAGATTTCAGTCTTAATCCATCAACACATGCATCTGAAGCACCTTAGAGAACCAGAAAGACCATTTAAGTGTGGATGTTACTAGAGCGATGCAACTTAAATGCTGAGCTCTGATAGCACTCTTTCTTTGGAGAGACAGAGAAAAGGGGTTAGGGTGGGAGGAAAGAGAGAGAAGAGGGGAGAGGAGAGAGGAGTGAGGGGTGGGGGTGGGGGTGGAGAAGAGAGTAATGACAGTGACCACTAGATGTCACTGTTGCTAGTCTACCTCAAGGTTAGAAGGACAGTATTCAGTGGGCTTAAACTAATTGAATTTTCAATGCAAGAGAAAATTTTAAATCCATAATACTTACAGACAGCAATGCTCTCCAACCCAGCTCTCCCCCACATCCCACATCAAATCTCTGCCCAAGGGGCACATTCATGTGATCTGAGGGTATTATCATAATTTCTAAAATAAGCTGGCCACAATTGTTGCATTCTTATGTTTTTAATACAGCTTCCTTCCTTAGCACTGGGCACTCCCAGTGCTGTGTGTAGGGATGGGCTGTTGTTTCTTAAGCAATCTACCCAGCCGTACTTACTTAGTGGGTTAGTTCTTTTCCAGGTGATTTAGAAATTTGTAATCCCTTAATATCTGATTTGAAGTGCTCTATTTAGCTGCATGTGTCATAGGTCTATTGCTACAGCAGAATCTCGGAGTTGTGTCACTATTTCAGAATGTAGCTTTTATTTAATGCTATGGGCAACTTGGAAGTTCAAAGCATGCTTCCTCATGTGTTTACACAGTCTTCATTACTAAGCCCTCCAAGATATTTTGGATGTTTAAATTATTCTTGATGTTTAGGCTATAGCTTATGTTCTGAACATAGCATTGTGTAACCGTATGTTTTGTGTACCTAATAAAGGCTCTTAAGTAGCACTGTAAGTACTTTTTGTAAATACATACTATATAAAATACCTTGTTAAATATCATCCCCTATGGTAACTGAATTGTATTTAACCCAAATTCTTGGGATCTCTTCCTACTCCTCAAAGATACTATTTAAATTAAGGTGGTAGAAAGCCAATCACACTCGCTAAAGTGGAAGAGGAGTTTTCATAAGCCTGTTATCTTAAATGTCTGGATTTTTTGCCATCTCCTATTTTCTTGGGAATAATAAAACCATGTGATTCCATCTCTTGTATCTACCTCTGATAGTAATTCCATAAAGAAGCTAGAGATGGGGATATCGCAAATATTGTTTCGTTGACTTAAGGTGGTTCATGACAAAGATACACAATTCTTCAAATTCATCACTGTGGGTATAGGGTTTTGTTTTGTTTTTGTTTTTGTTTTTCCAGTTGGAAAGTCTTTTTCTTTCTTTTTCTTCTTCTTTTTTTTTATGCTTCCAAAGCTGGTTCTTTTTCACAAAATTGTTTTTATTGTTAAATTTATTGGGGTGACATCGGCCAGCAAAAATTACATAGGTCCCAGGTGTACAATTCTACAGTGCATCATCTGTGTGTTGTGTTGTGTGTTCATCACTCAGAGTCAGTTCTCCTTCCATCACCATGTATTTGAGACCCTGTCCCTTCTCTCCCACCCCTCCCCCATACCCTCAGGTAACCACTAATCACTAAACCATCGATTGTGTCCATGAAGTTTTGTTTCTTTGTTGCTTTCCGCTTTGTGTTCCACAAATGAGTGAAATCATGTGGTTCTTAGTTTTTTTCTGTCTGGCTTATTTCACGTTGCATGATGGTCTCAAGGTCCATCCATGTTTTTTCCAAAACTTTGGAAGGCATATGCAGCCAGGTCTCCATGCCTTGTAGAAAAAAACTATCTTTTTTTCCAGGCACCTGCATCTCAGGAGAATGGCTTGGTTGCTTCCTCGGCTAGACTTGTGAGAACACACAATCAGGGAGTCACCTCTCACCATGTTCTAATTCATCTCACACTGTGATGTCAGCACACCAGACATTTCCAGTTCAGGGCAATGTACCAAATTCAGAAGATTCTGAGGGCAAAGTTCTTCAAGGTCCCAGACATGATGTGCCAGCCCAGCAGGTGCAAGCAGCCAGCTTTCTGAAGGCACTGTGATATACTAGAGGAAAACATTCTTTTTCCTCCTCTCACCCCCTCCAAAGAAAACTTCTTTTCTTTTCATCTAATCTACCTTGCCATAAGAGACAGATTCAGGCTGACAAATTCTTTGAGCAGCATCCATGCCACATAGAATTAAATGACCAGCAAAGTTAACCTCTCTATATGTACCAAGAAGATGTGAAAAAGTACATTAATTCCGATTTTAAATGTCCTACAGAAACTTGCTTCCTAAAACACTGTACATACACTGGGATGAGTTCTTAAGTTGATTTTATATGCAGATTTTTAGACATTGGTTTAATTTCAAAGAATGAACGCACGTTTCTTTTTGTAAGTAAAAATGGTGATAAAGAAAGATTTATATTGGTGAAATAAAATGAGACCTTGAAACAATGAGGATAACTTCTTAAAAAACTTTTGATACTGAAGAAAAATAGGCCTTTTTCTTCATAAAATATATATAAATAAAGAATATATAAATCAAAGATATACATCTCAAATGAAGCTCATAATCATTCAGTTATCTTTATCAATTCTGTAGCAATGCTCCAGAAACCTTGAGCAATCTGAAAAAAAATGATATTGTGGAATCTATATTTTATGAAGTAAATATATATACCGACTGACATTATGGAAAATGTTTACCCACCGATATTGTGGAGTCTATAATTTATGAGGCAAAGTGTTTACCCACAAAGGAGGTTTACATGTTTTCCATTAGAAATCATGTTAGTAATACTTTCAGGACTTGGTTAATTCTATTGCAGGCTACTTGAGAACAACCAAAAGAGTCTACTAGCGTTCCTCTATTCTATCAGAAGCTATGAATTTTTTTCTAGTTTATATGATGCAATAATAATTGTAATATAGATGGTTATTTCCATTTGAGGTCAAACTGGGGTAACAATAAAAAATCAGACATTTGGCAGAAATCCCATGTTGAAGCTTAAAGAAACAGAACTTTCTGATCACCGGTAACTTGAAAATAAAGACACCCTAAACTTTGTGTTTAGTTGCATTAAAATGTCTCTGCAAATTAACAATTTGTTATTGGTAGTGAAGTTGATGGACTATATTAATCTAAACTCAAATTTAATCGTTCAGATGGAAAGCCCAGATTAAAGGAGGGAAATGCAATTAAAACTCCGGGCAATGCATCCCAGGAGATACGTGCTCTACACGATGACTTGTCTGGAGTTCTGTTTGGAAATGCTCTCTCTCCGGATGCTCCCACACTCCAGCGAGGGCCTCGTGCCAGTTGCACACCACATCCAAGTAAAGAGGAGGGATGTGAAATCGAGAGCTTGGCTAGGCTTTCCCAAACAGTCAACAAGAAGGGCACGGGAACTTGTGGCTACACAAAGCATGTCTCATAAACGGTGTCACAGCATTTAAAATGTATTTTAAATATATTCACTTCTACATTGACATCTGCTTATCCTTTCAGGTAGGCGGACCAGACATGCTATTTTAAATGGGACAGAAAACAAGGGTACTGTCCCATTTCCAACGGTACGTAGGTTCAGCCTAGTCTCCCTGGGCTAAATTCGAGGTGTCAGTAGGCTGACCACACGTACTGTTTTAAACAGGACAGTACGTGGTTTTCTCTCCCATTAAAATGGTACGTCTGGTCAGCCTACTTTCAGGTGTTACAGTCTGAGGGTTTGCAGGTGCTTCCCTCCATAAAGAAACCTAGACAAGGGTGGTCAGGTGTGAGCAGGCCTGAGCGCTGGCCTGGGCTGCGGGACCTGAAGGAAGGGGCTCCTTTCTTTTAGTCACAGGAGGCGGTATATGTGCTAGCAGCAGCCTTGCATCCTCTACTGTGCTCTACCCTTTCTCTCTAACAGCCCATGCACCTTAAAAGGCAACACTGGATATTTTCCTGTGTCAACACCAACAGCTTATTTCCCCCCGAAACCAGATATTTGACAGAATAAATGAGTTAATAACTTATTATTATTTAATAATTGCTTACTAAGTGAATACATTAGTCATTGAACCACGATGAGATTTAGAGAAACCTCATGTTTTAGAGATGGTATTTTCAGGCTCTGTCCTCACCTTTGAGTGCAGGAGACTAGCACCAAGGCAACAGTTACAGAGGCCAAAAAGCTGGGCTTTTTGAATATCGGGGCACTGGAATAGAAGAGGTTCTTCTCCACGTGCTGTGCTTTGAGAAACCTAAAATGCCCAAATAACCCCCCCGAATATCTTCCCCGCTGCCTTGTGACACAACATTAAAAGTCCATCTCCTCTTAGGCTAAGACTCATTTTCGATGGAAGTGGCAGCATCCCCAAGTGGGCGAAAATTGGTTCTTGAGGACAGGAAGAAAAAGAAAACCAGGAAACTTTTCTGTGTGGATATACCATAAAGGGATATACTGTTTACTGTGGTATTAAAATTTCACAGAGGAGGAGGTTAGGAAAAGATGTCTGGAAAGGCTATGTTAGCAGACACAAAATAAAATCAAATGACTGGCCAACAATTATTAAGCAACAATATTTGCAACATTCTATATTAGCTGTTACAAGGGAACCAAAGAGATACCAAGTTTGGTTCCTTTCTTTGAAGTGTGTACAGATGAGTTGGATAAAACAAGTCTAGCACAGGATAATTACTGATACAAAATAACTATTTAAACCATTTTTAATAGTCTGAAACAGTTTATGAAAAGAGCTAAATAGTTGAACAATGAAGTCAAGGGCATTTCAAAGACAAGAAATATTAGGGTGGTGATCAGTGAGGGTTTCATACAGCAAATGGGATTTCAACTGAACCCTAGAAGATGGGAGGGGTTGACTTAATAGAGAAGAGATGGGAAAATACTCAGACAAGAAAGTGGCTTTGAGACTGAGGACTTCATCGGAAGACAGAGTAAGACTTGCAGGCTCAGCAAAAAAATAGTCTCAAAGGATCAAGGACAAAGTTTAGAGAATGGTGCCAAGTTTTGGTCAGTTTGATGGCTGCACTGGGACATTCTTTTTTTTCCCCCATTAAAAACAATTTTTTTATGATAACAATCTTAGTGCATGAGAAGTGGTACCTCGTGGTTTTTTTCATTTTACATTTTTTATTTTGTAAAAGATATATAACATAAAATTTACTGTTTTAACCATTTTTAAGTGTACAGTTCAATGGCATCATGTATATTCACATTGTTGTGCAACCATGGCAACCATCCACCTCCAGAACTTTCTCACCGTGCCATACTGAAACTCTCTTTCCATTAAATAATAACTGTCCCTCCCCACTCTTCTCCCAACCCCTGCGAACCACTGTTCCTCATTCTGTCTCTATGTAGTTGACTTTTTTAGGTACCTCATATAAGTAGAATTCAACAATATGTGTCCTTTTGTGTCTAGCTTATTTCATTTAGCATAATGTCCTCAAGGTCCATCCATGTTGTAGCGTGTATTAGAGTTTCATTCCTTTTTAAGGCTGAATAATATTCCATTATATCAAGCCCTTCCTTCTTGTTCCAACTTTCTTGGTTGGAGCTGAGAGACTAAAAGCGTAGGCATCCTTTCAAAGACCTTAGAGTACTATAGCCATGGGGAGGCCAGATTACTCTAGGTTGAATTGCAGTCACTCAAAGGACCCTCCAACTAAAGCTAGGTATAAAGACTGTAAGGAAACTCACCTCCAGAGACAGGATTGGGGTAGAGTGATGCCAAGCAAGGCACACAAAGCATGCTACACCAGCAACCTGCATCCCTGGATGGGAAGCTCCTCCTGAAGAGCTTCAGGATGAAGCCACCACAGTGACTGGGAAAGGCCAAGAAGTACTGATGGTTGCAGCAAAAAGAAGGAATTGTATCCTTAGAAGTGACTTGGTGTCAAATAGCACTCTCACTCTGATCCCCTGGACTTAAAAGGAAAAAAGAGGCACATGAAAGTCTTGATCTGGCTTAGACCTACCAGACAGGTTAGAGAGGGAAAGACCTGAAAGGTAAGAAGATAAGGTGGTTCTTATGCCATAATACCAGAAAGACAAGAGACAGTAGAGGATGTTATTACTTCTATACATGTATCAGTTAGCTACTGCTTCATAATGAACCACCCCAAAATTTAGTAACAGTTGGATAGAGGATTCTACTCTGCTGTGCTAGGCTTGGCTGATGTCAGCTGGACTCACTTCTGAGTCATCTGTTATGTGAGCTGCGGCTGGCTGACCTAGGATAACATCTTCTGAGGGGACTTCAGTCTACATGCAGTTTTCTTCTCCAGGAAGCTAGTCAGGGTTGTTCTCGTGGTGATAATAGAGACCCAGGAGAGCGAGCAGGAGCAATGAAAGGCTATGTAAGGCCTAGGATTGAAACTGGCATTTCATGTTTTCTACTATCTTCTTTTGGACAAGTTCAGCCCCGATTCAAAAAGTAGGCTCTACTTCTTGACAAAAGGAGCTGCACCTTCACATTACAGATACAGAGAGGGTGAAGAATTTGAGCCATTTTCCCAAGATTTTCCACAGAAGGAGAAATGTAGCAAGGCTTCCAATTTGCATATGATATATGCAAGAAAACAATCCCATTTCTTCATTTTTTTATGACTAATCTTATCTTCCTCATGAGATTCCTGCCCTAAGTATAAAGCTGGGGTCAAGAAAACTTAAACTTCAAGTCTCGTAGCGTTCCTGTTTAAAACTCAGTTTACACTAACTCAGTCTCTTTCTGAAAGCTGCTTAACCCTCCTTCTCTCTCCCCATTTCTCCCCAAGATGGCACCTCATTGTGAGCAAGGCCCATGTGATGTCATGACAATGGGGTAAATAAAATTTGGGAGTCAAGATGTGGAAACAACTAATTGTACATTGACAGATGAATAAAAAAATGTGGTATATAAATAATAGAATATTATTCAGCCTTTACAAGGGCTTTCCTCTTTCTCCCAATTCAAACTCTTCTATATCATATCTCACTTCTACTCTGGGGAGAATATCACAGCCTAACCATCACAGGAAGAAGGTTAATCTTCCTTACACTATGGAGAAAACTATGTATAAATTGGAGAGACTTGGATGTGAACGCTATGGGACAACTAGAAATTAGGGATTGCCAAGGATAAAATACATCAGTTTAATATCCTCCTCCTCCCCAAAAAACAAGAAAGAAGGAGTAATTAAGGTTAATTGCAAAGTTTTCTATCTTTGTGACTGAAAAAAACTTAGCCTCATTGAAGAAAGAGGACAATCAGAAGATGAAGTCCATCCTGCCTGAGTTAGAGATAATTATGAAATGTCCACATGAAGATGTATAACTGGAATTCGAGGGGGAGGTTTGTAAAGGGGAAGTAGAAGTCATGTTCACGTGCATTAGTAGGCTCCTATGCCAAAAACCTCAGCACCGAATGAGATATTTCAGGAATAGGACACTGACAGGCTCCATATGTAGGGAGGTCGGAGAGACGAAAGACTCTCAAAAAGTAGCAATCAGAAGAGTAAGAGAAGAACCACCAAATAGTAAGTTGAGGGCAAGGATGCTTCCTTTGTCATCTTTGCATCACTAATACATGTAAGTATTGTAGTAGATGCTCAATAATGTGTTTAGAAGAAAGAATTAGAGGAAATAAGGAAGGCAAGCAGGAAATAAAGAGGGAAGACTAAATCGGGATGGGGTAATATCATGGAAGCCAGGTGTGGCAGCAGGAATAATGGCTACCCAAAGACGTCCACATCCTGGAACCGGTAAATATGTTACCTTACATAGCAAAAGGGACTTTGCAGTGAAGACTAGGGTTACAACGCAGAGATAAGAAGATGATCCTGGATTGCCTGAGTGAGTCCAATCAAATCACGTGAGCCCTTTAAAGAAGAAGAGTGGGTCAGAGAGATGTGACAAGAGGAGGACTTCATTCACTATTGTGAATTCAGCAAATGGAGCTGAGGAGCACATTAGTCTCTAGAAGGCGGGACCAGCTTTCAGCTGATAACTAGCAGAAAAGCTTGGACCTCAGTCCTACAACCACAAGGAACTGTTAGCCAACCAACAACTAACCCCAGCAATGAGAAATGGATTCTCCCATAGAGCCTCCTGAAGAGAACGCAGTCTACACACACCTAAATTTTAGTCTGTTCCCAGCCAGGGAACTACCAAAAAAAGAAAAAAATTTTAGTCTGGTGAAACCCATTCCAGACGTCTATCCTACAGAACTGTAAGATAAATTGTGCTGCCTCAGTTACTAAGGTTATAGTTTATACATTATTGTCAATGATGAAAAGTATAAAAATCAAGTGTTTCATTTACAATTCCATCTTGAAGTGCAATGTCTTGTTACCAGATAAACGATATAACTTACCTGTATAATCTTAGAAATTTACTTATTTTTTCTGGGCCTCCATTTACGCATTTTTAAAACCAGATATAATACCTTTCTGGCTTACAGACAAGGAGCTATAGACCACGGTATGTTTAAAACCCCCTCTAGATCAAAAATCTATGACTCAGAGACTAGTCACTTTTCCCAACACACCCACAGGGATCTTACTGCAGACCTTTGTACTTTGAGATTAGAGAACAATGAAGCCAAAATTACAACCAATATAATCAAAGGTTTTTCATATGCCGGCAGCATAGACACCAGGGAGAGCTGGCAAGGTCCATCTGAATCATCAGTGTCCATTGGTTGATTGAGGCTGACTCTTGGGGTACTGTGATAAGAAGGATTCTGATGCCAATCCAGGCTGAGTGAACGTTATGCTTTCACGTTACTGTCCAAGTGGGACAACTCTCAGGGCTGTAAGGAGGCAGGGTGTGGCCATATGAACTAAATTTTTACCGTCTCTGCAATGTGGGTAAGAATGATGGGAAGTATAAAGGTGTACTGTTGCCATTGCTTGCTGTTTCCTGGAGGAGGCAACATTTGAACTGAGTCTTGAAATGGAAATATTTTGGAGGAGAGAGAAGAAGGCAGACCCTGGTGCGATGCCACATATATATCAATCATATATCATATATCATATACCATATATATCACATGGACAGGGGAGGTAAGCAGGACTTGTGTTAAAACCACAGACTGACTCTCTCAACCTTCATTCCCCTTCTTTCTAGTTGCCTTCACATAAACCAAGACTTGTTGACAACTAGGGTTCTGGCAGCAATGACGTGCACTGGATTCCATGTAGAAAGCAGGAGTGAGGGTGAGGCCATTTCCACACCCCTGTGGCCCTTACTGTTAGCTACAGAATATGGAAATGAGTTTGTGGCTTTTCCCCGCTCTGACATTTCAGTGTTTTTTACCTCCAGCTTTCTTGGTTGAGAGGCAATTAATTCTACCAGCAATGATGGCAGTAGCTTCTGATCCCTGGATTGTTGCAATTAAATCTATCTGGTAGCAGCCTCCACAGTGCTCCAGGAGGCCCAGCCTGGACTCTTCATCCAGCCCTCCTGATACTCTGTTAGCCCCCAGTTGCCTATACCAAATCTCTTGATGGCTCATACATTCAGGATGATTTCTGCTTTCTACACTGAACGCCAATGCAGGGGCAGAATAGTAAAAGATGCAAAGATGGAAAAGGGATGCAATCAAGGAACAAAGAGGAATTCAGCCTGCCTGAAGAAATGGAGTTGGGAGCTCAAGGAGATGGAGGTATACTGGATTGATGGGGTCAGGGCAATCTGCTAGGAGACGTTCATACCACAGACTGGTCTGTAGGGTGTAGCCATCACTGGTGAGGCAGAGTGAGGTGAGGGTGATAGAATGGAACGTGGAGGGACTGAAAATAGGCAGACCAAACCGGAGGATACTACAATAGCAGGGCTTGAGATGAGGAAGATCTAGAATAAAGTAGAGAGGCTGGGAGTGAAAAGAAAAGAGTAAATTCAAAGGCCTAAGGAAAGACTGAAAGTTGTGCATAGATATAAAAGATACAATATTCCTGACCCCAAAAGCTCATTTGATAAAACATACAAGTTTGTCACAAAACAGGTAGGGCTGGACCTAAATCAATATATATGAACATATGTATAATTCCAGACCACGACTGTATTCAATAAAAGTGAAAATGTGTATTCTTCTCATTTGGTTTCTTCCTTTTACAGGTGGGTGGGGGAAGCTCTGGTGAAATAATATTAGTCCAAGTTAGACAAACTCGTTTGGATCCATCTACAGGCTCCCTTTCACTGCTGAATCATTGCAGAGAGTGTCCAAGTAAAATAGTAATCTCTGAGATTCTGGAATATTGCCCTATCCTGGCAGTGTAAACCTAGAGGAGAAAGTCCAAGAGTGAAGAAATGTCCCCTGAGAAGTTCCACTCCCAAGCCACCAAAATTTCTGCCCTAGTTCCCAGGCCAGTCAAGATCTCTCAAGTTATTGCAATTGTTCATGTTTATTGAGTGTCTTCTGTGCCCAAGCACGGAGCCAACAGATTTACATCTATTATCTCATTTTACTGTTAGGAAAATCTTTATAATAAATATTTTCTTACTAATTATACAAATGAGGAAACTGAGGCTCAAAAATGTTTATAAGAATTTTGACCAATTTATTGGTTACTTTATAACTAATTTATTCCCACCCTAAAAATTGGAAATCAAAGTACATTATGGGATTTAGGAAAAGACAATCAGCCCATTCTCTCCTACCCAGACAACACAGAATCCTCTAAGTTTGGGATAGACATTTTTATGAGAGAGTTTAGAAAACAAATATAGAGAAAATAGAGTCTTTTCAATTACGAAGATCTCTGTAGTCCTAAGTTGCTTCTATATCATCCTTTGATCACATGATTTCCTGACTAGTGATTAAAAATGAAGTAATTTTAGCATCAGCTGGGTCCTGAGCACTTGGGATCCTGCAGAGGGAGGACTTCATTATAAGGTCTTGGCAAAACATCTGAAGTTCATGGCCAGGAATGTGGAAGGCGGATACAGGGCCCTAAACGGAAACCCCACCATGAATGGGCTCTTTGAGGACATCAAGCGATGACAGTACTATGAGAAGCCCTGCCACCCGCAGTGTAGGGAAAGCCATGCAACCTACCAGTGGGTGTATAACATTGAAATGACTCGCAAGATCCACTTTTTGAAGAGGAAGAATTGGGTGGATCCACACAGGGCTGCTGAGGCCTGTGCGTAGTAGGCCCAGCGTGTAGGCTGTGCATAGTAGGCCCCTATCCAGCTGTGTCTCTACCTCTTTTCTTTCTCCAACCCCATTTTCTCTTCCCTTTCTTGCACCAAACTCAATCATGAATATGTAAGAACGCCTGCGTGTACAGAAGAAATTCTACTAAAAAATAATGAATTAAATACATCATTCATTCATTAAAATGAAGTAATTTTTCTCAGACCAAGTCCATTTTTTACGATGGTGCCTTTAAAAAATTCCGGATTATGTATCAATCGACATTACCAAAATCTACAAAAATTGATTCTCACTAATTGCCATGATAATTGTGTAAATGAAAAATAGAAAAAGTGCAATTACTAAATGAAGTGGAATTTTCTTATGGATCTGGCCTTTCAAAACAGTGATTAGTGATTGGTTATTATAAATCTGCCTGGTCATGTAATATTGTCTAAGTCACTCTTTTTCACTATTCTACTTGCTAAAAAAAAAAAAAAGAGGTAAGTTTCACAGGATCCCAGGTTCACTGGACAGACTATTAATAGCTATAAAATGCTTTCAAATGCAGAATGCTGTATTTGTATATGCTACTTTTTTTTTTTAGTGATCTTGTTAATACCCTATTCATTTAACTGGTAATTGTATAGCACCATTATCATAATGTAATGATGTGCACCATGCAAAAGTCAGATGAAATGATCTAATGATGTCAAGATGAAATGCTGTCAGTGTAAGTCTATAAAGACAGTATAACACTCAAAAATGAAAAGAAATTGTGGTATTGTAAGTTCTAATACCATTAAAAGATGTTAGAAGGAAAGGGTTCTACCATCTGGGGCAATGTCTGTTATGACAGATGTGCTCAAGCAACTTAAAAGAAAAACTGGCATTCCTCATCTAATTTTCTTTATCCAAACAAGTTTTTATTAAAATTCAGTTAATTTCCTACATGAATATCTTCAAGCTCAGAATAGAACTATGATTCTCAAAAGCAATTTGTGTTTGAAATAGTCATTGTACTTTGGGTCTATGGTCCAACATTAATTGCACACAATGGTCATTTTGTTTGCAAGGGCAGGGAGTACATTTAAAAAGTTTTGGGAAAGGTAATAGTCCTCAAAATTTCAGTCTTTGAAGAAACCTTTGCTAAGCATGGCACACCTCACACAAGAAAAGAAATATGGCCTTTAATGCATGGTCGTTTAGGCACAAGCATTTATCCTCTCCATACACTAGATTTTGAAAATCTGTAGGGAGGTCCAGGCAGAAAAGAAAACAAAACTTTCAGTATATGTGTGTGCACTTGGGGGCCTCAGGTTCCAGTCCTCTGAAGTTTTCTATTATGTGGGGGATTCAGATTAAGTGATTTTAAAAATATAGAGGCACGATTTCTACCAAGACTATGAAAAAGGTAATAATCAAAATGAAATAAAGGATATAGAGTCAAAACTTAGGAAAAGTTAGACCACGGCTTGAATTGTGTTGTACTCAGGGATTCCACTAGTCCATGTGGGGAATTAGAAACTGATGCACCCGCCTTAGGGCAGCTACACCCTCTCCTGGACACATGGCTGGACAAGTACGCTGGAGGCTGGATTGCAGGTCCTAGTCTCCCTTTATCATGGCACATTTGTGCAATGCACAACCTGAACCACCATGGCGGGGGAGGGGGGCGGGTTCTGACCATCCTGAACATCCTAAGTGCAAACCAAGTAGCTCAACCCAAAGACATCTATTCTAGAAAATCTCTTCTCGGACTACCAAACAAATTCCCATAATGCCAGGCTACTGGACAGAACTTCCCAAAGTGGCCTTCTGAAAGACTTAGAGATATATTGAAATATATTATAAAATCAAGGATCGTTCCAGCTTACTCCTGTTGTCCTAGGATCATTATTCTTATACCATCCCTTTTTCACTTTCAGACATGCCCCAGTTTGAATGATATACTACATGGTCACCCCACACACACCTTTGATAAGGAACTGAAAATTTTGCCAGAATAGTCTATAGATAGATAGATGTGTGAGATACATACGTGAACGTGAAGAGTAGTGGGGAAGAAAGGGAAGAATGGAGGCAAATGATGGAATAGGCTCTTTAGCTCAGTTTTATATGGGTTTATGATTAGTTAGTTCCAGGATCAATTTCTCATTGACATTTAACATCAGTTATGAAATTAAGCTTTCTAATAGAGCAAATTCCCCTGAATTTTCCTGGCTCCAATGCTAAGGATCCCCCTAACCCCAGTTACACAGCGTATGTTGTATCTTGATTCAGTTTCCTAAGCTGTAGATGCTAATATCCAGCAATTGGATCCTAAAGAAAAGTGCGATTCGTTAAAGAGAAAGAAAATTATTGATAAAAACAAACCCCTACAACTAAGAGACTTACTGCATGTGTCTTTAGGTCTCCGAAAACAAAGAAAAGGGAAGGAGGAACAGAAATGTTATTCTGGAATCTAAAGCCACAATTCTTTGCTTTTATTTTCACAGGGTATAGGATTTCGAGTTTTGGAGACTGCTGATGCAATAAACTTACTAGCCACCAGAGCGTAATTAAGATTCTTCAATGTAAATGGGATAACAATGGCACCTCCTTACAGGCTGTTATAAAGATGAGATTAAATGATATACACAAAGCAATTAGGACATAGTAAATGCCTAATGAATGTTATTTTTTATATTAAAAGACCAGCAAATTTGCTTCAGTCTAGAACTTTTTGTGTCTATGCCTCCAGATAGCATTTTAACCATGGGACATTTTGACTAATCTTAGCTAACACTACAGTTTTATGTAGGATCGTATGTGAAATAGGAAGGTAGGAAGTCAGGTTTTTCACTGCCCTAGTTACCTCTCAGGAACACTCGAGGGTAAATATTAAATTACATGAGAACCCACTGGAATTTTTTCTTTAAGTTTAAAACTCTATGCAAATTCAAGGTTTTAGTATTATAACAGTCAACTCTTTGGGCCTCAGTTTATTAATCTGTTACAGAGGTAATCAAGGAGTAGCTTTTATTCAAAATAAATGTATTTAACCGTAGATGTTCATTACTACAGAACTTAAAACAAATACGAAGTCCCTAGCCATGGTTCCTACCATTGCTACCTGCTGCTGTCCCTGTGAACTGTGTAGTGCAGAGGCGGTGGCAGCTTGTCTTCCACAGGCCTGGGAGAGCTGAGCCAGGCGTCTCCCTGGTGTGGGTGCCCACTGACTGACAGGGTCTAGGACAGAAGCTTAGGCAATGTTATCCTCCTGTGCCCATGGAGAGAATGACAAACCATTCACACCAGCTCAAAGACTTAGGTGCTTTACTCCCAGCAGTAATGCAGGCAGGCAGTGCCACCACATCACAATTCAAACCCACCAGTAAAAGATGGGGTAGGAATGCTGATACCGAATATGAGCAAGTTCAAGTTAAATGAAAAGTAAATATATAAAAGTTGAAGACCACCCATAACAGCCTGACTTAGCTACTTCTCAAGGCCACTGTGAAAGTAGAATTGAATTATATATGAAATCCTTTGGGAAAACCCATTTAAAAGTCTATAAAATTTGCAAAAGACATGCCAAATATTCACCATGAGACTGTAAAGTGGAATGGAGCCCAACAACATGTTAGAAAAACTTAAGAGAATACTTTTTTCTAAACTGTGACACTTAGAGCTATGTTGGATTTTAATAACTCTAGTAAAAGAAAGTCACAAAGAAGAGAACTGGTATTAGCACCTTCTACTCCATTCATTCTAGCTTCTCTGGGAAGTTTTCCCCAAAGGACAATCCTTGGGTGAACAAGAACTTTTCCCTAAATGCCACCCCAATGATTTTCTAATTTAGAGAGAGCAGGGTGGTTATTCATGCCTGGCTGTTTCCATCTTTTTGCTTTCTATTCTTGTTTTCCTCTTCTAATCTTTTCCCTTGTTCTTATACATTAGGGAAAAAAATTACCAAGTGATTTTAATGACTAAGAACTATTTTCTCCAGTTTTGCACATAATTGACTGGCTTCAGAAATAATTCTATTAAAAATATTGTAACGGCAGCAAAGATGATCTCTTTGGTTCATCTCTTTTTCTCAATGTTAAAAAATTCTCCCTACCTTCTCCAAGTTTACTGTGTAGTTTAACTACCCGGGACCCAGCACAGGTAGTCTGTCACATGACCCTGAAAGTGTCCAAAACTCTTAAAACAGCCAGTGTCAAGAAGCTATAAAAAGTACAGTGAGAGACCCAAATAACGAAGGAGGCAATGGAAAAGCATAGGGAAAGAATGTTGCATCTATCATGTGTTCTGACTTTTTTCCTGTATGAATACAGCTGCTCTCACCTCTATCTGTTGTTTATTTAATTTATTGATTTCCACCTTTACTTTTTCCCCCTAGGAGAAGATGTAATGCATTGTCTGTATATATTCTGCAGCTAGAGGAAGTCAGAGTTTCCTAAAAAGAAGTGTCTTTCCCCTCTATGGTTCCAAGGATTCCTGAAACTTGTAAGAAAAATTCCAGATATCCCTAAAGCCCATATTGTTTTTTTTTTTCTACTGAGATATAACTGATATACAACATCATATTAGTTTCAGGAGTATAAACATAATGGTTTGATATTTGTACATACTGTTAAATGATCACCACAAATCCAGTTACTATCCATCATCATATATAGTTACAAAATGTTTTTTCCTGTGATGAAAACTTTTAATATCTACTATTTTAGCAACTTCCAAATATGCAATACAGTATTTTTTTAATAAAAATGTTTTTATTGCTAAACTTATTGGGGTGACATTGGTTATCAAGAGGTACATAGGCTCCAGGTGTAAAATTCTACAGTGCATCGTCTATGTGTTGCATTGTGTGTTCCCACCCCACCCTCTTCTCCCACCCCTCTCCCCTTCCCCCCAAATAACTCTTAAACTATTGATTGCATCCATGAGTTCTTTTGTTGGTTTGTTTGTTTTTTTCTTTGTTGCTGTCAGTTTTATATTCCGCACATGAGTGAAGTCATATGGTTCTTGGTTTTTTCTGTCTGGCTTATTTCACTAAGCATGATGATCTCCAGGTCCATCCATTTTGTTGCAAATGGCAATATTTCATCTTTTCTTACAGCTGAGTAATATTCCATTGTGTATATGTACCACAGCTTCTTTATCCAGTCATCCGTCGCAGGGCACTTTGGTTGTTTCCATGTTTTGGCCACTGTGAACAGTGCTGCGATGAACATTGGGGTACATAAGTCTTTGCGGACACAGGTTTTCAAGTCTTTTGGGTAGATCCCCAGAAGGGGGATTGCTGGGTCAAATGG